>MJUT01038336.1:616481-629563 GCA_002080005.1 Gigantidas platifrons | reverse complement strand
ACACATTTAATGACTTATCCAACCAGCAACTATTATAAAGAGGCTGGCATAGTTTACAAGGTTGGTACAAGATGGCAATGTTTACAAAATAATGCATCATTTGTTATCTGCCCTTGTTGCTATGGTGGTGTATGAAACACACATTTAATTACTTGTCCAACCAGCAACTATTATAAAGAGGTGGGCATAGTTTACAAGGTTGGTACAAAATTAAAAATTCTAATGCTAATTGTATGTTTTTATGCAAAAGAAAAAACATTGAGGTATTTTAATCAGCAAATACACTTGAAGTTATTCCTATTTTTATACCCCTGCCACAAGGCACCAGGGCATTATGTTCTACCCATGTCTGTATATTTTTCGGTACGTCCAACATGTGGTTTCTGCTCAATAACTTAAATTACCCTTAAGCAAATCGTTTGGAATATATTCACAAGGTTAGGGACAATAAAACTAAGTTTGATTTTGGACTTCATTTTCCAGAGAAAAACTGCATGCTAAGTTACCAGCCATTCCAGAAATGTTTCTTTACGGGATCCAATGTCTAAAACCTCGTTTCAATTCTATCATCATAGAATAATCATAAACTATGGTATTATCAGACCAGATTTCAGATGCACTCTTCAATGGAGGCCTATCTTTTATAAGGCTGTGTTTTCATTGTGGATGAGTGGCCTAATAAGAGGGGGACTACTGCCCATGTCATATGAATCCAGACAAGCTTAATCTTGGTGTTTGTTTGTTTCCAAACTGCCTTATTATTCTATTATTGAAATCCCATTTAAATTCCCCCCCCCCTTTATGCCATATTGCAAACAAAAGAAATATAATTTGCTATTTTTTGTAGAAAGACAAAAAGAGATGAAAAAACAATTGTGTTTATCTGATAATAAAGCCATGTTAATTGTGAAAATAATTGGCTGTGATATCAACTACATTATTGTACTTGTTGAAATCATTAAAAAAGAAGTCCCTTAGGCCATACAAAGTTAATTTCTTGGTTCTCAGGCCCGCCCGCATGTGGAAATTCGTCGCCGCATTGCCAATTTTTTTGCAAAAATAGTAAAATAAAAATTTTAAATGCGGTAGCGCTGTCCGTACGGAAAAAACAACCGCATCCGTTTTTCTCTTATATCGCGTGGTCGGTGAAACACTTTAAAACGCATCATGCTTAAATGAGATTTAAAGCATCGTTATGACAATGTATAAATAAAAAACGTGTTTCCGTTTGACATTTAGACAAAATGTCAATCGTTTCTGTGCAAATTCGGCACAAATGTTTGCCAGTTTTACCAGGAAACATAATAGGGGGCTTCTCCGAAGCTTGTACCTTATTGGAATTGCTTACGGAGATATAAAATGGTTCGTTGGGACCAGCGGATTGGACGTTTCCATAAAAAATTAACCACTTGTGATGTTTCTGCCACCATCGGAAGAAATAAAATTAAAATTTTCAATAAAGTAATGAAAAGATTTATACATTGCCATATTTTTCACAAAAAAAAAGAAGTAAAAATGCCTCCCTCATCACTTTTTACAGCAGTAAAAGGATAAAAAAAAATGACGCCCTCCCTCATCAATTTTGACAAAAAAGGGCCTGAGAACCAAGTAATTAACTTTGCATGGCCTTAGTTGTAAACAGGAATCTAGAATATATGTAATTTAACCACTGACATAAATATTAGAGACATATATTAAAAATAATATTTTATATATCTATTTTTTTAGGATTTTTTGACGTTAGGACATGCTGCAGATCAAACAGAATTTAACATGGTTTTAGAAGAACAAGGTAACACTGATTTTATGTCTTCATGATCTTAAAAAATTGACAGCAATTTACTGTGAAAATATTTTTATTAACACTAGATGAAAAGAGAGAGAAACAATGATATAGACCTTTATTGTCCTTATTTATTGATCATTTTTCATATTTTGAAAAAGGTAGCATTCTTATCCAAAAGTGTTTGGCATCCGTCCGTATGTTGTAAACTTTACACATTTTCAATTTCTTCAGAACCATTGCACCCCCATCCATCAAACTTACTATAATTTTTCCCCTAGGGGTCATGAAGAAGTGTTATATCTTTTTGAAGAGATTAGAATCCAGGATAGCTGTCCTGGTCTCTGATTTGCCAAGATATTTTATACTTCTCCAGAACGAAGTACTGGGTGTGAAATTGGCAGAATTGCCATAAATGTTCCTCTAGAGGTGCTCAAGAATTTTAATTGTTGTTCTTAGCGATTTCAAACCCAACATGACTGCACCAATCTGTGATTGGCTGACTTTGGACACATACCTTTTACATATTTCATGTTTCTAGATACAAATACATAAATGTATTAAATTGGCAAAAATTGAATTAAATCACAAAATAAGAAATTTTTTTGCATAGCCAATAGATATTTTTGACTATGTCTTACAGTAACTAAGTATGGAGAAGACGATACCGAGTTGTAAAACTTGTGTCTGATCCATTTGTTTTATTTGAACAATAAAATATTTTAAATTAGATAACTATAGTGCTAGTGTTCTTAAGTTCTGCAGTAAAATGTTGATGGCACACAATTATTTTTTCAGCTTTTTTTTTTTAATTACATTGTCAGTTACCGATTGTTGATTATGCTCCGATACTCTTCACTCATCATCCATGGGGCAATTCATATGAAAACCATTGTTTTGGGTTTCTTCCGTTACAAACTTTCTCTCCACCTTGGTAAAACAGAATGCATTCTTTTTGGTCCAAAGAGAAAATTAAAAAATGTAACTGAATTTCAAATTAACTGTCATGGTCATATAATAAATTCACAAAATAGTGTTAAATACTGACATTGACATTGATCAAAACCTGTCTGGCGAAAAAACAGCTAACTCTATTATTAAAAAGGTTAATTCCCGGTTGAGGTTTATGTATAGAAAGGCAAATTGTCTATCTGCCGAAACGCGGAAAACTTTAAGTATGGCACTTATTCAATGTCATTTTGATTATTCTTGTTCCTCCTGGTACGCTGGTATAACTCGTGCTTTAAAAAACAAACTGCAAGTGGCACAAAACAAAACAGTTAGATTCATCAAAAGCATGGGCCCAAGAACTAGTATAAAGCAAGCTGAATTATCTAGTCTAGGATTTTTAAATATTGAAAACAGAGTAAAACAGCTTCGATTGAACCATGCTCATAAAATCTATTATGATACATGTCCTTCTTATTTGAAAAATAATTTCATCAAAATTAATGAACATCATGCCCATAATACTAGATCAAGTCAGATTAATTATGTTACACCAAAAATTAAAGGCATCGAATCAACAACATTTTACTACAATGGAATCCATGATTGGAATTCTCTACCCGATTCGATCAAATCCATCAATGATTTGCAAAGATTTAAAAAAGAAGTGAAGTGCCACCTGATACATACCAGTGAAGAACGGGAAAGACGTGTCATATCATAATAATGACAATTATATATACATATATATTTTCATAGATAATGTACTTATTTTAAAATTAAGTAATCCCTCTACCCGCTCATGTTGATCTTTTAATGTCCACTTGAACTTTAAGCTGATACTTATAAAGGACCCCATTGGAAATAAGCTGAATGGCTTTCATGGGCTATCCTTGGTGAGAAAGTTCTCAGCAGCTACAATTGGTGGATTGAAGTTTCAGTTAAAGATGGCAGTTTTATGTTTTATTTTTAACTTAACGAGAAATTTTTAAACACTTGTGTATGATGTTGAAATTTTTAAACCTAAATATATTTTACCTTTACCTTTACCGATATGTATTTAATAGTTTCCATGACAACATAACATCACTCAAATTTTCCTATCAGACAGATTGAACAAATTATGATATATACGACCTGACTAGTCGATATTCATCATCGATAACCCATAGGTAATTGTTACCCTTTTTGCAAGGGAATCCTGTTCGTTTTATAATCTGACAATTTGATTTGCTATCAAACAATTAGTTGGAACTAATCAAAATGTTTTAAATTTACTCATGAATAATTCACAACTGCTAGAACTTCTCTGTCAGGTGATCAGTGGAGAGGATCTGAGCATGATTAACGACTGCCTGCAGATAATGTTTTTATTAATGAGGTCAACTTAACTGTTGAAAGACGGTGTCTTTTGTCAAGATACTCCAATCACATATATGCATAAGGCAATTTGGTGACAGCATGTGCAAAGCAAAAAAAGGGCATTGAGAAATTATGATTAAACTGTTTTCAGTTGTAAATTTACAGACACAAGAATATTGAATTGTACAGTATTGTAATAATTGTGATTTTTACACCAAAGATAATATTGTTCTGTTTTATATTTATATATTTGTTTTGTTTTGTATTTTTCAGGAAAATATTGTGCCAATCTTGTAGATACTGACCGTGCAGCATTAGCAAAAGAACGTGGCTACAAAGTGACACTTTGTTCCTTAAAACCATTGACTTGTACACCTAAAAATAACTTATTGATTGGTGTAGCACCTACCTTAAATAAAGAGGAGAAAACCTCCTAACAAATGAAATATTTTTTTTAATGCTTTTTCTTGCTTTGTGTCTGTTTACAAATGAAATCATTTGTTTTGTTAATTTTTTCACCAATACGGCGTGGGTTCGCACCCGGCTTTGTGAATTACAAAAAAGGGTGCACTCGCCTCGCAGCCGCAAGTGATAAAGTTTACCAGTTGCTTGCCCATGGTCAGTGGTTCTCTCTGGGTACTCCGGCTTCCTCCACCACTAAAACTGGTAGCCACGATATAGCTGAAATATTGTTGAAAGTGGCATTAAAACACCAAAAATCCAAAACAAAAATCATTAAATGCTTTTTCTTGCTTTGTATCTCTTCTCGTTTGTTTCAGTCAGTTTTTATTTGATAGGGGCTCACCGGCTGTCGTGGTTGTATGGTAGTTGGATATACAACTACACATGTACCTATCCAATCAGTACCTATCATGGCGAGGTGTACTCGATACAAATTTATGTGATAATAAATTTGTCAGTAACTTGCATCAGGTCGGCTGTTTTCTCTGGGTACACCAGCTAACTCCACCAATAAAACTGACCGCCACGATATAACTGAAATATTGTTGATAGTGGCATTAAACACCATAAACCTAACCCTAAATGAAAGATGTGGAAGATAAGACAATAATTATGCAGTGACATAGGTGGCATATGATAACTAACGATAAGTTTTTGTGACTAGGCATCTTTTTGTATTATCACTTTATATAGTGCCACCATTACTGGTACCAGAATTTCATTCTGTGATGTTTTTCCCCACCTAACCCTAATGCCATTTCATGGGTTATAGACCTTAAAACACATTGCATTAGAAATCCAGGTCATGGCATAGAACAGACATAAATACAGATAAAAACAGACATAAATACAGTGGAACCTGTATAATCCGACACCTGAGTTTTCCGACATCCTGTGACATCCGACAAAAATGTATGGTCCCAAAGTAGTTATGTTAATTAATATAAAACCTGAGTATTCCGACATCCTGTACAATCCGACATAGTTTCCTGGTCCCTTGGTGTGTCGGATTAGACAGGTTCCACTGTACAGATAAAAACAGACATAAATACAGATAAAAACAAGTAAAAATCATGCATAGATTTTTTTTTCTATCACAAAAAGAAATGACAACATAAACATGGACAATAAAATAGCAGTGTCAGTGAAGGCTCGAAGTAAACTGAAGGTGAAACCGTTGGTTACAATAAAATAGCCGTGTCAGTGAAGGCACGAAGTAAACTGAAGGTGAAACCGTTGGTTACAATAAAATAGCCGTGTCAGTGAAGGCTCGAAGTAAACTGAAGGTGAAACCGTTGGTTACAATAAAATAGCCGTGTCAGTGAAGGCTCGAAGTAAACTGAAGGTGAAACCGTTGGTTAAAGTCCATTACTCTTAGGACAAAAACATTGGTACCAAACTTAGTAAATGAGCATGGCATGCACGACACATTATTTCTAAGCTAGACTAAATAAACCGCATCGGTGATGTAATGGTTAGCGTGCTTGCATCGAGTGCGGTAAATGGTGGGTTTGAGCCCCAATCGGATCAAACCAAAGACTATAAAATTGGTATTTGTTGCTTCTCCACTAAGCATGCAGCATTAAAAAGAAAGAGCAAAGACTGGTTAGCTCGGAATCAGAATAATATGTCTGAGTGGGGCGACATGTCTATCCACAGAATGTTGTTTCAGTGAGCTAGCACTATAAAAATCCAACTAAACATGCTGGTCTAGTACAAAGCGGACCTCATCATCATCTCAATGAAAATTAACTTGTTCTCTCCACGATATAGCTGGAAAATGCTGAGTTGGCATTAAACAACAATCACCAAAGAACCTTCCCATACAAGTTTACTTTAAATTACAGTAGCTAAAGAGCATCTTAGTAGAATATAACAGGACTACACACTGTGTTGTGCTAAAAATATCCCTACTCGCTCACTTTCAATCTATGCAAATGTATCTTCTACAAATTTGAATGTTGAAAACCATAACTTCTACATAATTCGTAAAACTGCATGTTTATATCTTCCCAAGACATCATACCCTATATGAACAGCATTGGTAGTGCAATGGTTAGTGTGCTCAACTTGAGTGCGGTAGAGCATGGGTTCGAACCAAAAACTATAGAATTGGTATTTGCTGATTCTCCGCAGTATTAAGGAGAAAGAGCAAAGACTGGTTGGCTCAGAATCAGAATAAAGTGTCTGAGTGGAGCGACATGTCTGTTGTTTCATTGAGTTAGCACTATAAAAATCCAACTAAGCATGCAAAGTGTACCTCATCATCATTTCATTGAAAATTAATTTATTCTTGCCATGATATCGCTGAAAAATTGCTGAGTTGGCATTAAACAACAATCATTTCTTAGCAATGCTCGCACAAATAAGCTAATAAAAGGGTTACGTCTGATGCAGCAAGTCGGCAAGGGCTTTCTTCTGTACCACTTTTACTGTTTCTCGATTGTAGAATTCTCCCCTCACCCAACCCCTTTCCTGGTTTAGATTCATATATGATATCGACATGAAATAGACCAACTCTGAGAAAATCTCCATCATTTCTCCGAACATGCAAATAATACCCACTCGTATTCGATGTCAACATGAAATGCACAGACTCTGTGAAAATCTCCATCGTTTCTTCGAGCATGCAAATAATTCCCACTCGTCCATAAAATTCACTCATGAAATATCAAAAACCAATATATCATTTTTGGACACAACTACCACTGTACTAAATGAAGAAATGTCAACAGATATATTCTGTAAACCAACTGAAGAATATGTCTTGGCCAATCAGAGGCAGGGACAGCCATATTGGAATTTCGAAACACTTGAACAAATTAAAAGACTTCTACAAAACCCCTACATCTGCCAAAGCTGTAAATATCCATTTGGAAATGGGTAGAGTTACAGTAATCAAAATCAATACCAATCTTAATTCTGTGTCAAGAATCTTGGCACTGAATATTCAGAAGGATCTGTCAACTATAACTAAAGTTATTGCACAGAAACCATTGTGTCTACAGATGAATAACAACAACAATGCCATACCATATACAACTGCAATCATATAAAAACTGGCCTCTCTATGTTACCTTATTTTGAAATTTATAGAATTTAAAAATGGTCTTCAAATCGGGGAGTGTTTCTAGAGATTAACTTCACACATGAAGCCTTTATAAGGTTGTAGGGTTTCTCTAAGTAAAATAAACCATTCATTTAATAATTTATTATGCTACATGAACTAATCTATAGACATTTTGTTAAGAATAAATTTGGATAAAATCTAAGTCCTTCAACAGTTTCATCACGACAAACCCCACCAACTTTCTCTGTGAGTAATAATCTGAAGAAGAAAATGGAAGAATATTTAATGTACATAATTGGTATTAATCAGCTGAAAGAAAACTTCAATAGAAAAACACAGAAGATATGTTGAACAATAAAGCAGTCATGACAACCTTCTTGGACGGAGGACAGGGCTGTCGGACATAATATTGAAAGAAGACTAATCAAGGATCACCCCAGCAATGTATGATTTGATTTGACACAGCAGTTTTGGAAAAGATTTGCCATTGTGTTGTCCGTCCTTCGATTTAACGATTCTGATAACCTCTTTGTATCTTCAAAATCAGCTTAATTTGCATATTTACATAAAAAATCGTCAAAACACATTATGTTTTATTAAAACCTAGGACATATATCATACTGATCAAATTTCAGTTTGTCTGGTGGAAAAATCTGGCTTTATTGCCTCTGTAGTGTGTTTTACCACTACGTTCTATTTATAGTAACAGCAGCCATGATTTTTTTTAAAGTTTATAATGGTGGGATGTCAGACAATTTTTTTGCGGTCATATGAAAATTGCTCAGTTGGTGTGAAAGGCTAAAAACATTGTTTGAATATATTAGCTGTGAACAATTAAGTTAATATAACTAACCTTTCCTTGGCTAATATCACTGATATTCCAGCATTCTGAGATAATTCTTCAGCGGTCATTGATTCTTTTTCCTCCACCTGAAAACGATGAACAGTTTATCATTACAAGTACTTTATTGAAAACTTTTGAAAGTTTGTTTTCTGTAAGAAAAATGTCTTCTTTTCTTCAGTTCATGCACTGTAATCTTATTTATGAGTTATGGTGTTTAATGCCATTTTTAATCATATTTCAGTTATATTGTGGCAGTCAGTTTTATTGATGGAGGAAACCATTGACCTGTTGCAAGTCATTGGCAAACTTTTTCACATAATGTTGTATCGAGTACACCTCGCCATGAGTGGGATTCGAACTCACAAGTTCAGTGGTGATAGTCACTGATGTCATTGGAAGTTGTAAATCCTACTACCATAAGATCAAGACCAAGACGACCTCTCTTATTTATGACTGATATACTGTAAACAAATGTTTTAATTAAAACCTCTAGTTGTATTCTTCTAGATATTATCTTAATTTTTCCTTGGAATTGCTATTGGAGTGCAAAGTCATACACATATTTTGAACACTCATGTTTACACCTTGGTGCCTCTTGTTTAAAAACGGGTAAGGCTACAATCCCCCAGTCCATTTCCATACTATATACTGTGTCGAGGATCATTGTATCAAATATTCGGAGGGATGAGTCGATTAGAAAAAAAGTCATCACACATAAACCATTGTGTCTACAGTAGGACAACAATGATAAAAAGCCAATTACAGTACATGGTACAACCACAACAGTCTTATAAAAATGTAAGTTGAAATCTATAGTGCAGAATTTTTATTTTTTATGTGTATCTTGTAAAGATATAACTCATAATCTAAAAAATATATTTAAAGGAAATGTATTATATTGCTAAGGTGATTATTCTATCAAAAATGACATCATTATACATTTGATTACCGTTTTTGTAGTGTCCTTAATTATTTGTTCTTCATCATGTGATTGTAACTGTAATACCATAACTCCACTATCAAATGTCTTCAATCTGTAAAAACAAGTCAGAGAATGAGAGTAGGTCTTGATCATCAACGAGAAAACAAATGTTAGGTCATAGAGGCGTAAGGTTATGGGTGCTTCCAATATCCAATAATATTTCAGCTGTCAGTTTTATTAATGTAGGAAAATAGAGTACCCAGCTGAAAAGCACCGATAAAAACTGACAGCCACAATATAACTGAAATATTGTTGAAAGTGGCATTAAACACCATAAAACCCGACCTAAACCTAGTCATAGTGTCATAAGACTTGTTTAAACCAAAATATAATGTTTATTACTACTATTATACTTATTAATTACAGTGACCCATGTTTAATTTGTTTTGCCATGGTCGCCATCTTGGCTATCCAATTCACTACAAAAATTTAATTTTGAAGGCACCATCCAATAATCATTCATGTACAGTTTGATTACAATCAATAGTCTGAGAAAATTTATTTATTAATTTCCCTGAGGTCCTATGTTACAACTTTGTCACGCAATAATGGCCATCTTGGATTTTAACACACAAAAAAATAAAGGCAATTTTATACAGAGAATATGATAATTCAGTTTGCACAGGATTATGATTGATTCAAAGTTTTGTTTAGAAAGGTTTCAAATTATACAGGTATGCCATGATATAGCTGAAATATTGCTAAGATTGGCATTAAACACCAATCAATCAATCAATCAATAATACAGGTAGTATGTACACACCTCATTGGTAATCTGAGCAGCTCCAACATTTCACAGGCATTTAATAGATCTTCAGGGGACATCAGCTTAAAATAATAGAAAAAGAAACCAAATGAGTGTAAAATATATTATTCTAATTAACTAAAATACGTTGGAACCATCATTTTTTGTCAGATGTCACAGGATGTCGGAAAACTCAGGTGTCGCATTGCACAAGTTCCACTGTATTCCTATTTTATTTTTTGCATGATCATAAATATTGTTAACAGACTGAAAACTATTTTTAATTATTTTAAATCTAAAAAAAAAGGCTGTGCTTAATTAAACTTGATAGAAAATCCATGTACACTATAGTATGGTAAAAAATTATTAAGTTGCATCACTTTTATATTGTTATTCTTCATTTCGTAGCTATTGTGAAGCCTAAAATATAAACATAACCTTCACTTCAAAATGAGTGAAAGAGGAACCCAAACTTACAGAGAGGTATTAGCATCTAATTCTAATATGATGTCCTTCATTGGTAATATAAAAGCAACATCAGACTTTTTGAAATTCGTCAGACCGTCGGACCGAGTGGGCAGAAAATCACAAGGACCAGCAATACTGCCAAGTATGTCGTTTCGAGTGTCTGACAAAATTTTGTTTGTGTATTTTGCTTTGCACCGGAAATCGGAAATGCAACTGGTTACCCGGAACGATCACGGTCAACTCGGAATTAGATTCTGCTTCGAATGACATTTACTTCTTAAACATGCAACTGTTTCCATGGATCACGACGATTTCGTGTGTTTATATTTGAAAACATGACGGGTCGGGTTTTTATTGTTCCCATCACCGATTCCATTTAAATTTTAGAATTTTGTAAATTCCAGTTCGTTTTTTTCTTCACTTCTTCATAACTTTTTCTTTTTCTTCAGGGGAAAATTCGGGTCCTGCACAATTTCAGTACCTGCAGAAAATTATTGGGTGTAGGACCTATGTCCTGCAGATTGAAATTTGTTTTCAAAAAGTCTGCAATGCTGTGATAAAATTCCCAATATATTTTATATTGCACATACAGATTGCCTGACAGATTATGGCCATCATTTCTAAGTGATTTTTTGTGGTGCATACAAACTCTAAAATGTTTATTTAGTTTCTTTACATATTCATGACGAAAATAACTTTTCAATTGGCACCTCAAGTCAAGTTAATTAAACAAAAATTCTCATTAAATAGTCAATAAGTATTTGAAGATATACAAGGGCAACGCAAAGAGTGGCGTATCCCCTCGCCTAAAGATTTGACCCTGTGACTTTGACCTTTGACCTATGACCTTGAAAATCAATAGGGTTTCAGATTCTCTTAAGGACTAAATATGTACCAAGTTTGGTCAAAATCCATTGAAGGATGTTAATTCTAGAGTGTTTATAAGGATGTTATGCAGTAAAAATCTTGCCCGGTGACCTTGACCTTTGATCTATGACCTTGAAAATCAATAGGGTTTCAGAGTCTCTTAAGGACTAAGTATGTACCAAGTGTGGTCAAAATCCATTGAAGGATGTTGATTCTAGAGTATTCACAAAGCTGTTACAGGGTAAAAATTAGACTCTGTGACCTTGACCTTTGACCTATGACCTTGAAAATCAATAGGGGTCCAGACTCTCCTAAGGACTAAGTATGTACCAAGTTTGGTCAAAATCCACTAAAGGATTTTGATTCTAGTGTTCAAGGATGTTGATTCTAGAGTATTCACAAGGTAATTACGCGGTAAAATTTGACCCAGTGACCTTGATCTTTGACCTATGACCTTGAAAATCAATAGGGTTCCAGATTCTCTTAAGGACTAAGTACGTACCATGTTTGGTCAAAATCCATTGAAGGATGTTGATTCTAGAGTGTTCACAAGGATATTATGTGGTAAAAATTTGACCCAGTGACCTTTGACCTATGACCTTGAAAATCAATAGGACTCCAGATTCCCTTAAGGACTAAGTATGTACCAAGTTTGGTCAAAATCCATTGAAGGATGTTGATTCTAGAGCGTTCACAAGGATGTTATGGAAGGACGGACGGACAGACGGTAGCGTTACTATATCCCATCGCAACTTCGTTGGCGAGGGGATAATAAAGGAGGAAATTACGTGTTTATCCAAATCAGTGTAAATTTTGCAGAAGGGGTGCGCATTATAAACAAGAACAATATGCTTCACTCTTTTTTCAGACTGGGAAATCACATTTTTCTGCAGATTTTCAAGGCTAAGAGGTGTGCATTATGCATGAATGTGCATTATGCAACCCTAATGACGGTATGCAAAATAATTATCTAGTTTACCTCCATGCCTCTGGCTCTGTTTACTCTACAATATACATCTGTCAAGGTCATAATACCTCCAGATTCCTACAATACAAAAAATATATGTACCTATGCAATCAGTGCCTATCACCACTGATGTTGTGAGTTTGAATCCCGCTCATGGAAAGGTGTATTCAATACAACATTATGTGATAAAGTTTGTCAGTGACTTGCGGCATGTCAGTGGTTTTCTCCAAGTACTCCTATTTTCTCCACCAATAAAACAGAAATTTGTTGAAAGTTGCATTAAACACCATAACCCTAATCCTAACAAATATATTTACTGAATCCTTAAATCAAATTGTTTCTCTCTAACTTTGTATTTAAGAAATAAATCATGGAAGCCAGAATGTGTTGGGAGTTTTAACATGGATTGGCGGATATGTATATGTTATCTGGATGTGAATTGATTGATACCGAAAATATCAGCCTGCCGAGCCAGAATATGAAGTTTGTTGGCGAGTGAGCGAAGCGAACGAGTCACAAACTTCATATTCTGTCGAGCAGGCTGATATTTTTCAGTATCAATTATATTCACATTCAGATGACAT
>MJUT01038336.1:605969-616098 GCA_002080005.1 Gigantidas platifrons | reverse complement strand
GATGAATTTTATTTATTTTTGCCATCTTCACAGGAATTATCGTTTAAATGTTAGGAGAATTTGGTGATAACTCCTGCTGACTGTTGATAAGTCCTGCTCAGCTCACACGGACTTTGATACGAGTTTTGTTTATGGAGCCAGCAGGTAGATATAGCCGGAGGGAAGGATGATAATAGTATTTTATCCCGAGCCAGAAGCGAGGGATAAAATTTACTAATATCTGCCAATCCATGTTAAAACTCAAAACACATTCTGGCTTCCATGATTTATTTCAATTCTGATATGAAGAGTACAAATACAGTGGTATACTTTGATTGGAAGACGGTAATTTATATTTACGCTTGCGGAAAATGTTGCACTCAATTTATGTAACTCGAATAATACTGTGCCCTCTATCGGCATTATTTGGGTTACAATTTATGCTGTAAATGGAATAGTCGGTCATATTCACCAGTGCATGTGCTAATGAGATTATACCGAATGGATAACTCTCCCGATTGTTAACAAAGCGAAAGAAGAGGTCATGTAAGAATTAATGACAATTTCCTGATTTGATTCTAAAATAATATTTTTATATGTTTTTATAAGAGTTATTTCCCCTACGATGGGCATAATCGTACCTGTTCTAGCAAGAGAAACGGAAAGGACAAAGAATTTTAGCAAGAGAAACGGAAAGGACAAAGAATTTAAGTATAATTTGTAAATGTTTGAACCTTTTAAAAAAAATCAGGATAATTTGATAGCAAATACAAAATTCACAAGTTGTTACATTAAAGGTTTGTACAGATTCTGAGAAAAAATTATGTTATTTTCATTTATCTTTGCCTGATGTAGGGCCTTTTAACCCAAATTAAAGGGCAATAACTCCTATAAAAACGTGTAAAAACATATAATTCTAGAATCACGTTGAAAATGTGCAAATGGTCTTTTCGATAGCGGCTATCTATGCCGATATTTCCATTCCAATATCACCAACTGAACTGAATCTCTTAAAAAATTTAATTTGTATATTTCCCCCCTCCACCCATTTTCTGTTAAAGTCATAGACAAGATGGCTTAATATTGCAGTTTCTTATGAGAGATATTCTCACTTGGAACTCCTCAGATGTTTCGGCCCTCAACACTAATCTCAGACATGATACCTCAGCAGCCATATACTTGTTTTAAAAACATGTGATGCTTAGAATGTTGTTGGCAAAACAGTCAATGTATCATGTTTATCATATAACAATTCAAAGTCTCCATCTGTTTTGGCTTCAAATCAAACAATATTCCCCAGATTCACTTATCAAGATACTGTCTAATTAAAATTACAAATACTTCTACGGTAAACAATAATTATAAATACCTTTAAGGGATTGTGTAAAGCTTTAGCCAGCTCTTTTGCTAATTCAGAGTAATATTTATCACCAGTTCCATGTGTTTCCCTGGTAACAGGATTTGGTATACCCATACTCAACAGATAAGATTTAAATTTCACAGTCTAAAAATAGAAGTATGTTCAGCTATAATGTAACATTATATAAATAATGCAAGTGTTAATTCTGTCCAAGAAAAACAAAGCGAAAAAAAAAACATAACTCGCTCTTAATGTAAGTGGAGTGAGTGAGTGATTATTGTATAACGCCAACTCAGCAATTTTTCAGCTGTATCATAGCGAGAACAAGTTTATTTTCCATAAGATGCTGATGAGGTCCGCTTTCTATTAGACCAACACACTTAGCTGGATTTTTATAGTGCTAGCTCACTGAAACAACAGTTCGCTGATAGACATTTCGCCCCACTCAGACACTCCAGCCAACCAGTCTTTGCTCTTACTCCTTAATGCTGCATGCTTAGCGGAGAAGCAACAAAAACCAATTTTTTAGTCTTTGGTTTGACCCGATCAGGGCTCAAACCCACTAAAATGTAAATGGAAAGACAAATAAAGAGTAGTTATAATTTACTAGAATTAAATTATTTGGTAAAAAAAAAAAACCAATGAAAAATGAAGAACCTTGAATTATAAACACCGACTTTGATATCGCTGAAATATCCTGATGAAAAATAGTTTGGTGAGAAGACTGCAGTTTATTTATACATCTGAAGAAAACAATAAAAGTGGACACCAGGCTTGGGGTAATGGTAATGTGTAATTGTAATGTAATTGTAATATTACATTTTTTCCATGTAATGCCAAGTAATGTGTAATGCAGCATTTTTGCATTACACATTACAGTAATGTAATGATTACTTTTCATAAAAAATAATGTAATGGGCATTACTTTATATTACATTTCAATTACTTTTTATTGGGGTTTTTTTCAAATATTTTTCTCATTATTCCCTAAATTTTTATCCTTAATCATATTTAAACATATTTGAGCAGGACACTACATTTTTATCCCTACTTCCTATTGATTAGTCCAGTATGAAATCCTACCTCATCCTCGGTTATGTCCCCTTGTTTATCTTTGATCTTTGTTGCTATGGTTTTTGACAATGCTACCATTTCTTTTGCCTGAAATAATTCATTATTTTGTTATCTTTTTTTCAATTTTCTTTTCAAAGAAAATTAAGATAAGCTGTTGTTTTTTCAACATGGGGAAGTAACTCTAATTCAACAAATGGCTAACATTAGCTTACATTGCTCACCCATGTCACTGGTATAGAACTTTTTTTAAATTTCTTATCATAGCATTTTTTTTTACCTCCGAGACTTACCCAATTTACCTTCAGACATTTTTTGTTGCAAAATTAAAGTAAATCTTAATATTATAACAATGCTGCTTCAAATCAAATAAAATTTTTCTTCTATAACAATAAGGTTGCCATAGCTACGATCTTATGGTAGTCTGATTTTCATCTACATAAGCAATCAGTACCTATCACCAATAAGTCGTGAGTTTGATTCTTGCCTGTTTCTTATCATAATTTCTCTTTTATTTTTAAAATAAAACTATTTCTACATTGTAAAAAGAGTTTGAAGATAGCAAAGGGGCAATCAGAATCCGTATATCGAAGAAGAACAGACAACACAATGGCAAAAGGTACCTTTTCTATCAATTTACTGAGATCTTGAAATGACTGTGTGATATTTGAATCAGTAACTTTCTGTTTCTGTTGGATAGATCTTTCTATACCCATAATCCCTCTGTGTCTTCCTGTCTGAAAAAAATAAAATAAGCCAAGTTTCAACAAGAATTTTGTTATTGCCATGGGAGCAAGTAATGTTATTTCAACTAAAAGGGATTGCACCAAAGGTACAGAACTAACTAGATTTTTATTAAAGCTGATCTGTTAGTTTGGACTGCCATTCATATAAAAACCTCAACATCTGATTATCAATGATGTGATCGTTTAGTTTTGGAAAAAAATATTCCACATACATTTTCTTTCATTTTGCAATTCAATCATTACTTTGCATTAAAAAATGGAACCGTGTCCATATAACATGAATGCCCCTGCTTCAATCTAAAATACAAACTCGAACTTGGGCTTCCTCATATGGTTACTGACCTTGTGTATCAATTTCAAATAATTTGCTGATGGGAAACCAAAACTATTGATCGGAAACCAAATGTGGGATGTACAGAAATGGGTCAAACTTAATGCATGCCCCCAATGTCTAGCAGCAGGGTCTTAATAAATCTGGAATGTTACTTATAAGATTTCATTCTAGCATAGATATACACATTCTAAATATAATCATATAGTTGGACATAGTAGTACAATGTACATGCATCAGTAAACAGAAAAAGAGTTCTGATGTTTAATGCCACTTTCAACAATATTACAGCTATATCGTGGCAGTCAGTTTCATTGGCGGAGGTAACCGGAGTACCTGGAGAAATTCACTGACCTGTCACAAGTCACTGATCAAATTTATCACATAATGTTGTATTGAGATCATGCAATAGTCAATAGATATGATAGTTTAAAATTATGTTAAATTTTTGGTGTTTCTGACAATCTTTTTTAAGAGTCTGAGTATTTTAATCATGTTTTCTTAATTTTAATGTATCACTAATATTAACATCTTCTGCCTTTCCCAAATTTTTTTAAACAAAAATGCTATTATGAAGTGGTAAATGCATGTTTATATTGCCATTCTTTTTTTTTTTGATAGTGTGTGGTTTTTATGAGTGGAAGTGAATCTGTGCAGGTTTTTCATTGTTTGTTTATATCTGTATTGTCGTTGGAGATCCAATTATCACAGGAGGCCCCAATAACTGGTTCAACCCTGCCACATTCTTACACCTGTCCCAAGCCAGAACCTGGATTTCCAATGCCATATGTTGTGGATCAATTGTTTGAAGTGAGGGGTGGTTATTCATTTTATTGATATTAATGGAATTGTTGACCATCATTGTTTAAACTTTCTTTTCATAATAAAAACACATACTGCTACTACTGACTGCACTGGAGGTAATGCTTGTTCCCATCGCTTCTGTTTTAACTGTTCAGAAAGCTCTCTGTGAAACTGAAAATATTACAAAGCAAAATATTAAAAAAACAAGACAATGTCGTAACGACAGCATGCTTCTGTGTATTCTGATTCATAACATTGTGAAATGATCTGCATAAGCAGAGCTTAAGTTATTGAGATGAAACTTGAAAAATCAGTATTTTTCGTCAAATAGAGGGCATAATCTTTTTCGATTATGGTTTAACGTCATTTTCCACAATATTTCAGTTGTATCGTGGCACTTAATTTTATTGGTGGAGGAAACCGGAGTACCCGGCGAAAACCATCGACCTATTGCAAGTTATTGACAAACTTGATCACATAATGTTGTATCGAGTACACCTCACCATGAGCGGGATTCAAACTCATAACTTTATTGGTGATAGGCTCAGATTGCACAGGTAGTTATAAATCCAACTATGATATGATCACAACCACAATGGCTCTGATTTGATTAAGGGAAACTGAAGTTATTGAACAGAAACCAAATTCAGGACAAACAGATGCTGTGAGTAAAACATAATCACTGTTGTGTGACGTTCAGATGAAATTCTAATATACAATTTGTAATACAATGGATTGCATTTGAACATTTTTTACAATTTACTGAATTTCTATTTTTGTTTGATTACCTCCCTTTCACCCGACTGCTTGAAAGACAATTTGATGTAACTGTAACGACTCTGACGAACCGGTCCTGATGGTCTGTTGCTATCTGCTGCACTGAGATGTACTACTATCTTTGCACTAATAAAAAGAAATACTTAAATCACTGTTTATTTTTATTTTTTTTTACCAAACATATACTCTCTATTTATTTACGAAGTTTTACATATATTTTTTTTAAATAATATTTTATACAATTATTTCCAATTGGTTTCTGAAATTCGTCATGACAAATTTGTAATTGTTTTGGCTTTGGCAACCAGATATTTAATAATAAAAACATTGATATTGAATTAAGCATGTTTGAAAACTGTTCATAAATATGAATCTTACTAAACATGTAAATATTTTTTTAGCTTGAAATAGGTCCCCTTCATTTTGCTAAGTAAACTGGAATAGGTCAAGTTGTCAATGCTTATAAGTAAGTGCTGTGTGCTTAGAGAAGAAGAAACATATACCAATTTGATAGTATTTAATTTGAACCCATGATCTACTGCCAAGGCTGATGATGTCTTTGTGAGGAAGTACATGGACATGCATGCATATTTTGGGGTGAGAAAGTTTCACATATATTATGTTCTCTTCTCTAGGTACTCTTATCTTCTTCCGTCATTATACCTGCATTACAGGGCCCGGATGGCTCAATGAATTAGGTCGTTGGATTACCTAACAACTCATACAAGCTTATCACCAATACGGCGTCGGTTCGCGCCCGGCTTTGTAAATTACAAAAAAGGGTGCACTCGACTTGCAGCCGCAAGTGATAAAGTTTACCAGTCGCTTGCCCATGGTCGGTGGTTCTCTCCGGGTACCCTGCTTCTTCCACCACTAAAACTGGTTGCCATGATATCGCTGACATATTGCTGAAAGTGGCATAAAACACCAAAAATCAATGGTATCAAATCAATCATATACCTGCATTGCCGAAAAATAGCTATAAACCTCCACCCATATCCTACAACCTATGGAAAGTTGACAAACTACCTATGCTTCTAAAATAATGAATAAAAACAGTCCTATATATCTATGTATATTAAAACAAACCTTTTTGAGAAGCCAGCAGCTTCCTGTTCTAAAAATACAACCAATGACAGCGGAAGTGAAAGTATTCTGGACTGAAATTGAAATGTTGTTTTTTTTTTTTATAAATATATAATTAACAAACCAATTAAAATTGGCCAATAATACTGCTCCTAAATGGCATATGAGGTTGCCTGGAGGCTATTAATATATATATAAACTCAACAGTGTTAGAATTAGATTTTTGTGCTAACAAATTTTGTATTCTCCCTCGATGTTATTCGAATTCACACCTTTGATAAACTAGTACTACAGTATCAATTGCTTAGTCTTATGTCCAGTGCCCCAGACCACACAGCCACATCAGCTACATGTATATTCAAATATAGGTTCAATAGTTGAAGTGTTACCTCGTCTCATAAGACATGTGTATAAGCATGTGTAGATGGTACATATTTATTTTTTAATTTGACAGCAATATAACTCATAATAATTGTATAGGATGATGAAGAAATCATCATACAGGGTTAGGGTGTTAAATGCCACTTTCAACAACATTTTAGTTATATCATGGCAGTGAGTTTTTTTTTAGTGGAGGAAACCATCATAACAAGAGAAAAGCACAGATTTGCTGCTCAATAACAAACTTCATCATACAGTCACAGAAATAAAGTATATTATACTGAATATATATAAATGATGACTTACCCTGTTCTTTGGGTCTTTCCATAGTATTCTGTGTGTCGTCAATGTCAATAAACCATGTACATAAGAACTCTTAAAAACAAGAATAAAAAAGTATTATTATTATTGTTGTTCAAATCATTAAAAAAGTTCTGATATGACATTTCAAACTTAGCTTATAGGGGTCAGTTGCATTTTAACAAGATGGTAAAAAACAGTTTATCAAAACTGTCGCTCACGACACTCAAAGACTGATCCACTAATGCATAGATGCAGATAATCTCTTTGAGATTTGACTCTCAGAGCTATTTTGTCGGTCTGTACAAAAGTACATCAGGGTTCTCTCTCACTACTTTCAAATTAGAGGGACAAATGACTTTTCTTTCAAAGTGCTACAGGTACAGTCAGAGACATAGCATGATAAATCAATGTGATAGACATATCACTCATCTTTGTGATTTGGATACATGTATATCTTTTGTTCTATTAAATATATCTTCAAAATTTCTTTTACATTTAGAGTGTTACTTACTATCACCCAAAAGGCATATAAAAATAAGAAAATAGATAAACAGACCACAGATATATCAGTATAACTAAGATAATGATTTATCATGCCATGTCTCTGACTGTAGGATTATGGAGTTTAACACCACTTTCAACAATATTTCAGTTATTTATATCGTGGCAGTCAGTTTTATTGGTGGAGGAAACCAGAGTACCCAGAGAAAACCATTGACCTGACGCAAGTCACTGACAAACTTTATCCCATAATGCTGTTTAACTCACCATGAGCTGGATTCGAACTCACAACTTTAGTGGCGATAGGCACTGATTTCATAGGTACCTGTTAATCCAACTATCATATGATCACCAGGGTTTCTGCTGACGTGCGCCATTTGCACATTTAGCGAAAAATCTATGATTTTGGCGATAAAATATTTACTTTGGCTAAAAAATGTGGTGCAAAAGATTTCGAATGTTCATTGCTGTTGTGGCGGTCATTTTCTAGTTCGTTACTTCGGAACGCCCATAACGCTATTCGGAAAGCTTCAAATGTTACCCATGAACTGATCAAGTGACAGAAAATCGATAATCAGCTGTTCGTAATGTTTATCTGTTGATAGGATAATTAACTTGTAAAATACATAAAAGGTAAGTCAAACAAAGGTGTTAATTAATGGTCTCGGGTGAATGACTTCTCTCTGTCAGTTCGTGAATTGTTTTCATATAATTTTAAGAAACTTGTCATTTATTTTAGCACTATCGTTTTAAACGCATCGAAATTTTTAACTCCATTTTACGTTTTTAAAATGGGACGGAAAAGAAAATAAGTTTTTGAAAGTAATACTCCGGGAAAAGTAATGAAACTGTCCGAATTATGGAGCCATAGCAAGCAGGCAGTGCAAACTGAAGATGCACTGCAGGAAGAATCAAGGCCTGCCGACGATGTTCCAGAGATTGCAGACAAGCCTAAATCTGCATCTGTGACTAAAAAAGTGACAAGGAATTTCCGAGAACAATGGAGGCAGGGGAGAAACTGCTGTTAAACTTTTGACAGTTCCTGTTTCATCTGTTGAGTATGAACGAGGCTTTAGTAGACAAAACTTAATAAAAACAAAATTAAGGAACAGACTTAACACTTGTAATTTATACAATTTAATAATTATTTCATTGGAGGGGCCACTGACAAATACATTTAATTTTATAGAAGCTTTTAGGAGGTGGTCATCACGAAAGCAGAGGAGAATTTGCTCAGTTTTAAAAAAATAGAACAGTTTTTACAGTCTGTATTTTTACTTACTTGCCTTTTATGGTTATGATAGTAACTTAAACAAAAGAGTGTTATATCGTATTTTTTATCTACTTGTCTTTTATGGTTGTAATAGTAACTGAAACATTATTGTGCTATTGTATTTCAAAAAGTACATGTACCCTTATATTGTTTTAACATGTATGCAGTAAGAAAATAAATAAATGATTAATATTTATGTGCGTTTTTAGTGCCAAAAATTTTTGAAGTACTTATGGCTCAAAAATTTAGTTTTTGGCTCAAGTGTTGGCTCAAAAAAAATTCAACCCAGAGGAAACCCTGGATCATGGCCAGGACAGCTCCTGTCTCTGATCTGACTGTACGTATACTGTAACAGCGAAAAGTGGAAGACAACAGAAAGGCTTTGGGAGACTTCTGGGAGAAGGACTTGAACTTTGCCTTTGACCAACTAGATTGCGAAGTCAATTTTCACAAGGCAACCTTTTCGCCTGAATCACCCTGTACTGTAGTGAGAGCCCTGGTACATCAAGTCAAGTTAAAAACAAAAAGTAGTTCATATCTAGTCAAATCTCAATGAGATTAAGATGCAGAATGTAGCACAGGTGTTGGCATAACACCTAGCTGCAGAAACATAGCTCTTATGGTGTTTTTATTTTATGGCCACTACTGTCACTAGGTTATGCATATAGCTAACTTCCTTCCTTGCTTAAAAAAGCAAGCATTCACTCAACATTTTCAAAATTGTTGCTTGTTTCAGGAAAGTCGGACAGAAGGCTTTGAGGTAATGATCAAGGTCAAACTCAAACCAAAGAAATATCACATCAACTTGAAGATGAATGAGTTATGTGCAAAAATCTCCCTTGCAACTTTGTCTTTTAAGAATTTTTTTTAAAGAAAAAGATATATTGACATTCCAGGGATCGCGCTGTCGGTCGCCAATGTCGCAATTTGCGATTTTTTTTCTTGACTGGCGACTGAAATCGGCTTCTGGCGATTTTTTTGGCGCCTAGATTTCCTTGTGTAAAATTATCTATAATCACTGTGTACCGTAACAAAAATCAATAATCCATAAAATACACTACAATGACAATTTTATTACATGTTACAAGCACGCGGTTACAAGCCAATCAACGGATTATAGAATTTTTGTTTTGATTATGTAATCTTTGATCTCACCTGGCTTGATTTACCTGGACAAAGAATTCAATCAACGATAATGATTTTTTTAAAGTTATGACATGTACTCAAAATGCCACAGTACATGTATGTATCATATTTAATATGATATTTAAAAAGTGGACATAATAATTTTGTAATCGTCATTCATTGCAGGATTTGTCACAATGTCCGCCATATATTACGTACTATTTTTTTGTCTCGTTTCATTTATGAAATTGTCGATATCATGTTTATTGAAATCTATCGTATCCATTAAGTATTTTGAAAGTGATTTTCTCAAAAAGTTATAAACTTTAAAATGGTGCGATCAGCAGTTCACAATCCAGATTGTTATCGATCTGCTTCCGGGTAACAATTAC
>MJUT01038336.1:492044-555659 GCA_002080005.1 Gigantidas platifrons | reverse complement strand
AGTCAGATTGAAACTAGGTTTGGTATGTAAGTGTATCTCATGAATATCTAGGTCAAGTTCGATAATGATGATTTTTCGACAAATCTAACCAGAGTTACTCCCCTTTTTTTACTTCAAAATGGTCCTTGGATGGTCCCCTTTCAGAATTATGAGTGATACAGGCTCCCCTGACCCTCTAGTTTACAGTAGTTTCAAAATTTAATCTTACGATGTAACCTTGGCATCGGGGGACCAGTGGCCAACGGCCTTTTATTCCTATTAAGTTTGATGCAAGAGGAAGTCCCTGTTAACTTGCTGCTGTTGTACCCTGCTTTCATTGGTCTTTATTTTAAGTCCAATTTCGATAAAGTTTTTTGTGTAGCTTCCTAATAAGATTTCTTCAATGATTTGACTTAGCTCTTATTGTTTTTGAGATAAAGAGTCTGGTGGAAGGGAACAAAAAAATACCAACTATCAAAATTATGACTTTTTTCTTTAAAGTTATATTTGTATGGAGTATTTTCCATAGAATTCCTTAGAATTCCTGACTGAAGTGTTCCCACTGATTTGTTGTAGCTTTTGCTGTTTTAGGGATATGAGTGGACTAAAGGGGAACAATTCCCAATTTTTTTTTTTATTTGAAATCCTATTTTAGTGGACTGTATACCGGTATTCTTTTTAAACATCTAAACTTCATTAAACATTGAACTCAAACTGTGTATGAATAATCAGGTGAGCGATACAGGCTCTGGTGAGCCTCTAGTTAAAGATAGGATATCCTTGTTCAAGGATGATTTTCAACCAGCATGCTTTTATTTTTTACGAGGAAAAAAATCAGTTTTAACTGTACCCAAACAAAGTTCAAAATTTTAGTATCATTGACTGACAAAAAAAAAAAATGTATAAATCGAAATGAATGCATTCACTCAATTCACTCAATTTATCCAAACACATGGAATGTTATTTTAATTTCAAATTATTGTTTATCAGCAGGTGACATCTGTCATGATGGTAAAATATCTAAGATATATAACATGTGGAACATTATCTAGCTCCAGACTTTCTTTAATGCACTTTTTTCTTTTTCCTGTGGAGTTCCCCCAGACACCAATAAATAACATTGTCATCAATTAATCTACACTATACTGAACATTAATCTTTTATTAATTCACCATCAAATTAATGTCACTTTAAATTCTAAGTATCCATTTATTTTTAGCTCAGTGAATAATTCACTTTTCTGTATGTACATAACAAAAAAGTCTATTAAATCACAATAAGAATTGTTTTCAATATATCATGTTTTGGTCCTAATGCATCTGCCACATTTTCTGGACTATAATTCTACATGGACTATTTTAATGGGATACCGGTAAGTTTAAGTCTATCTTCAAGTTGAAAAGTTTCAGTCTGAAAAATAGGGTATTATTATATGACTATAAATATTTCTTTTATCTGATTGGCTGACGTCCCTAGAAACGTTCTTTGATAAAACGTTATATTCACCTCACACGACGTAACGCGCATTGAATATAACATTCCAACGTCTTGCACCATACGAAATCAAAGAAAACGTCGTGATAAAAGCTTATTTTAAGGGTAAAATCAACATATAAAGTGTGTCATATAATAAAACAATTAATGACTTTCAATTCGATGTATACCAGGATTTATTAACCCAAGAATAATATATTTACCTCGGCCATCTGGCCTCGGTAAATATAATATTCTTGGGTTAATAAATCCTTGTATCCACCTCATTAAAAGTCATTAATTGTATATTGTCATTTCCAATTTATCCTGCAATTGTGTGATTTTGAGTACTAATAAAGTGTTATTTAGTCATGGACCTAATAAAGCATTTCTGGTTCCTGATTCATGTAGAGCGAGAGAAAGAAGCAGTAACAGTAAGCAATGATGTCACAGATAACACCAATGAAAACGATCAGAACGAGGCTTGTTTCAGCTATTTGCAGACAATTTGGGAGTTGTTTTTGATATTTTTATATTGCAGGATAAACACAATGTACGAACATAGTCGTTAAATATAAAATATATTTGCACTCCCTGCGAAACTGGCCAGAAAAGCTTGCCTAAATGATATATTTTCCGACAATGTATGTATATTGTCACACTATATACCCTGTCTAATTGCTGAATAACAGATATATTACAGATTTAACCATTGTTTTTTTTAAGTACAGAACCCAACTGTATGAAATATTTTGTGTCTTTTATTTTCATTTTTAGTATTTCTAGATGTCCCTTTCCATACCGCTGACATTCTTTCTACAATGACGTCAAAATATATGTCACATCATATTTCATGAACGAGGTGTCTCATGAAGGAAGGGGAAACAGAAGACGTACATATGTAGCCTGTCTGTAATCCGAATACATGCTTACATTCATGGTTGAAGAACCAATGAAAATTTGTGTAACAAACTAAATCCGTAATATATATAGAGTAACTTTTACCATGTTAAAGACACGAGGGGAATAAAAGGGACCAATACCAATTTTTCATTTCTTATCTTATTTTAATGTGTTTGAGTTTAACATAGGACCATTTGTGGACATTAATCAACAAATCCCCCCCCACAAAATCTAGACTTAATTGAATATAGACTATATGTAAAACCATGTAAGCAATACAGGCTCATGTAAGCCTCAAGTTTTAAAATGTTATAAGAATTTTTAATGTATGAACATACTACTGTATTTTTTTTGTATGGAATAAAGAAAAATGGAAAGTTATGAAAACAGATTTTATTAGGACCATTCCAGAATTAAGAGGATTAAGGTTAAAGGTGGGAGACATATATCCAAAAAAAAAATCCCCACAAGAAACCTTTTATTATAAGAGTTATATAGTCTTGGATAAATTCTTTATTTGTTTTTAAAGTGAAAATATTTAAACACCAACTAATCAATTAATCAATCAATTAAAGTGGAAATGTACTAAATTTCATTTCATGTAAAAAATCTACCAATACACAGTAATATTTATATCTACCTTATTTTAAATTTGATATTTATAGGCTAACAAAATGCATCCAACAACACCAGCATCACCTATACCAGAACATGCAGCAATGGAAGACAAAGATGTACCAACGACAGGCAGGAAGTCGAAGGCAGACAAACCAATAGACCATGATTTAAAACTAGATCTTGATTTAGAAGAAACTAAAAAGAAGCCTGCTATATTGTCCTCAGAGGGAACCACACAGAAAATGGCATTTATGGAAAGGCAGAAGCCGATCCCTCCACCATCTTACCTTAAAAAATCATTTAAGAGAAAGTATAAGGCATCATGTAAGATATCGTGATTTCCTCAATGTTCCATATTAGTTGATTGATTGATTGATTGATTGATGTTTAACGTCCACCGAGCAATTTTTCAGCTATATTCAGGACGAGAATAATTTAAACGCCATGGGAATCGAAACAAGGAAATGTGATGGGTAGGGACGGAGAATTTTGCCAGTGCAACAGGTCTCCTATGGACCACTCATCATGAGCATAATGCTCATAATGAGCTGTTACACTGGGTTCTTTAACGTGCGAAGAGGGTGGCAATCTCTCAACACGGGACCTCGGTTTTATTTACGTCTCATCCGAAGGACGGGTTGGTTGTCAATTTATACATCCCACACAACCGACGGACGCCCCTTCAAGCCGAAGAAGCTCTCGGTCCCATTTCTATACCCCGGGTTTCCCACGGGGTTGACCCCTTTTAGAGGACTAGTGCCTCTAGGATGGAGAAACCATATTGGAGATAGGTTTTCTTCTATTTAAATTGGTAGTAAAGTTACAATGATTAGAGACAATGTTTCCGGGTAGTTTTAAAATCCTGAATACATTACTGGATAATGTTTATTAAGATACAAATCGCTTAAATACATATATGCCATAGTTTAAGTTCCTTGAAATATAAAAAAGATCCAAGGGGCTGTTGTGGTAGTGATTGTATGGTAGTTGGATTTATAACTACCTGTGCAATCAGTGCCTATCACCACTAAAGTTGTGAGTTTGAACCCCTCTCATGGAGAGGTGTACTCGATACAACATTATGTTATAAAGTTTGTCAGTGACTTGCGGCAGGTTGGTGGTTTTCTCCGGGTACTCTGATTTCCTCCACCAATAAAATGGACTGCCACGATATAACTGAAATATTTTTGAAAGTGGTGTTAAACACCATAAACCAAACCTAAAAAGATCCTTCAACTGTGAGTAGTGTCTCAACATTAAAACCACATGTATTTCAATACAGTATATACAGGATTATACATCAGACCCAAATGTGCTACTACACGATATAACTGAAATATTGTTGAAAGTGGCATTAAGCACCATAGCCCCTAGCCCAAAAGTGCTGCCCTCATAAAGGTGCCACTGGAGTGGATTTCCCCCATCGCCCCTCTGCTAGTGAAGAGGTTGATGGTGTCATCTAGTTTGATTACTGCTTATTGAAATAAAATAAATAAAACAAGACAAATTTCCAATATACAGTGGGTCCAGCAAATTACTGTTTCCAGCATTTTGCTGTGTCCAACACATTATTGTGTCCAGCAATATACTGTGTCAAGCAAAATCATGTGTCCACACTGGCTTTAAATATACACTTGTTCCAATTTCTCATGTCGACATGCTGCAGTTGTATCATGATGATATATCACTCTGTATAGCACATTATATTCTCTATATTTATTTTCAGTAAAGATTGCATTAGATGCAGGAGATCGAACTGTTAAAGACACTCGTCTACCAGATGATTCTGTTTACAGTCAGTATGATGATGCCATAGACAAAATGGATGCAGATAAAGTTGCTACTTCTAGAAGTACTGACGATGATTCTCGTAGCACATCTAGTGTGTCTTCGGTAAGAATTTTTTTTTGGTTATCATCTTAAATGTATATTTAAGGTGATTTGTGCCTAGGTTGAGGTGATTTTCTACAGATATTTTTCTTTCACCAAATCTGGATACTATTACAAAGCTGAAAGCGTCATGACAATCCATCCATCCATCCTTTCCAAGATGACATTATCATTTATTGTGCTGTAAAGTTCGGAATGAGCAAAAGGAATGGCTTTTTTTTTGTTGTGGTTGGCGAGACTGTTGACAGTCACTCTTTAACTGTCTTTTCAGTTCACCTTCAATGTATATTTAAGGTGAATGGTTTGTTTGTTGAGGTGATTGTCTACAGGTCCTCTAAAAAAAAAAATTTTGTTGGTTGGAAGTACATAAAAAAAAACAAGAGGACCAAAGGTGTCAAAAGGGTGTTACCTTTTATTGTATGTGGAACATCTATTTTTCTCCCAATCTTGATGGATTTTGTTCTTTTTATTCCTTAGAAAATTATCTTTATATATTACGCTAACTAATTATACCCCCGCTCCACCGGAGGGGGGTATACTGTTTTACCTCTGTCCGTCCTTCCGTCTGTCCATCCGTCCGTCCGTCCCAAGATATTTTTCCTCGTATTTTTCTCAGCAACTATTTATGGCAGAAATCTGATATTTGGTCACAAGCTTCATATAGGTATGCCATATTGTGGGAAGCGTTTTTGGACCCGTCAGATTCCTACTTCCTGTTTGCCGACTTAGTTGGTTTTATACACATTGAACATATATGCGGGGATATCATAAGTGAGCATTAGCTCACAGTTCATCTTGTTTTTTATGACTCTTAAGGATATAAGGAGGTCAAAATGAGACCAACAACCAAATTTAGAATTTTCATTTCAAATCTGATTTTTATAGTTATTTTTGTAATAAAAATTTCCTGTCTGCATCTTTTCAACGTGATTTGACCTAGCTCTTGTGGTTTCTGATATAAAGGGATAAAAGGTTGGCCAAAAGGGACAAACACACAAATGATAACGTTTTTTTTTTTTTTTTTTTTTTTTTTTTTATTAAAGTCTGATTTGTGTACTGTTTTTTTCCCCATTGAATTCCATTTTTATCTTTTCTATTTTAACTTATTGTATATGTATTTTATTTGATATTAGGCGAAATCAACCAAAGAACTTTTACAAGAGGCCAGAAGAATATCACGCGATTCTGACCCCCTGTACAAACAAAGGGACAAGAAAAGAACATCTATTTCCTATAGGGATAGAAAAGAGCATAAAAAGGATAAGAAAGGTTAGAAAATGAAGTAGACAGATACCATCAGAAATAGGAAATAAATCTCATATTAATAGGTTGGTTTATGGTGTTTAACACCACTTTCACCAATATATCAGTTATATCGTGGCGGTTAATTTTATTGGTGGATGAAAACCTGAGTACCCGGAGAAAACCACTGACCTGTCGTAAGTCACTGACAAACTCTATCACATAATGTTGTATCGCCTCAGTGGGATCCACAACATTAGTGGTGATAGGTACTGATTGCATAGGTAGTTGTATATCCAATTACCATACGATCACGGTCACAACAGTCCCACATATTAATAATGGTCTCTTTGAGTTCACAAAAATATTACTGATAACCATAGAAATTCCATATTTTCTTAATTAGTTTCTTGCAGCTCATGTAGGCCAATAGAATCTATAATTCTTATATTCTGCTGTTTCCCTTTTCCACAAATAAGCAGGATGTTTCTGCATTTATTTTTTTTTTTCCCCGCAAATTTTTCAAACATTTTTCAAAATTAACATAAAATTGTGCACTACAACCATGAACCTGTAAAAACTAACGTTGATAGCATAAAAGCACAAACTCTAGCTCTATAATTCGGTCATGACTGCAAATTTATGGCCCATGCTGCTGGAAAAATTCAATTTCGAACTCATCTCAGAAGTGTACTGTTGATAGTGATCAATGGAATACTATAACTTTTCTGTTTCACTATGCTGTAAAAGAGAATAGGTATAGAGAGAGCAGAGTTTGAAGTATGTAGTTGACTGGATGTCTGCTAAGGAACTGCCCTCCACCTAATTCTGTGATTTTTTTTTTAGAAATGTCCTACGCCCCTAATATTCTTTTAAAGAAATCAATGTAACTGAGAAAAAAAAACAGATAAGACATAAAGTTTCAGTAAATGATAAAGACATTTTTGAATCATTTTAGGTAAAGATGAGATGGAGGAATCTACAACTGGTCCAAGAACTGAACGATCTGTTGATGAAATTATTGCTTCTCTGAAGGCAGCTAGAGAAAAACCGTGAGTAAACTATCAAAATAAGTTTATGTGCAAACAATCGCTATGCATCCATCAATACTTTTTGTATATATAATATGTAATGAAAATTCACACCAGCAGACATATTTTTGTAAGATGGAGGAAAATTTTTGAAGAAATAATCGCTATGCATCCATCAATATTTTTTGTATAATATTTAATAAAAATTCACATCAGTAGACATTTGTTTGTATAATGGAGGTTATTAATATTTTGTTTAAGGATGGGAATGTTTAAACATATCTGGGATTTTTAAATTATAGTAAACGAACTGTGTGTTAGTGTTATGGTTTTTAATGCCACCTTCAACAATATTTCAGTTATATCGTGGCGGTCGGTTTTATTGATGGAAGAAACCGAAGTACACAGAGAAAAGCACCGATCTGCAGCAAATCACTGACAAACTTTATCGCATAATAATTTTATTTGATGTGAATACTGCAATCCGATTGGCTGATCCGCCTGTAGCAACATTGGTTATATTTGATAATCTGGGTTGGTATTGTGACGTCACCAACGTGTTCATCCGCTAACGACAAATTAAAATAGTCACATAAAATAATCGCAATTAAAATCGAGGGATCATTAAATTTTGTTGTAAGAATTAAATTATAAGGAATATTTGAAATTGTTGAACAGGTTATACTTGCATAACCTGGTTTGGGTCAGTTTACGCTTTTTATAAACCGCTTCACAGTTTATTAAGCGTAAACTGACCCAAACCAGGTTATATCGTATAACCTCTTCAACAATTTCAAATATTCCTTAAATGAATAATTGATATAACGTGACCATGCACTATAAGATACTGTTTTATAACTTTAAAGACAACTACATGTATTAACATATATATTTTTAGTGAGATGACTGAAGCCGACAAGAAAATTCAGGAGATCATGGAGAGAGTCATGTCTAGGACTAGCGCTGTTATCAGTAAGATATTCATTACTAAAACATTGTCAGCCAATAGATATAATACACATATTTCTGTATTTCAATGAAAAACTATAAATGAATATTTTTATTATTATGAGTATTAATTATGAAAAAGTTTAAATAGAGATAGTCAACAAATCCACCTATATCAACAAAATTATCGCCATGATATAGCTGAAATATTGCTGAAAGTGGCATTAAACACCAAAAATCAATCAAATCAATCAATCAACGAAATGAACAACCACCTTTCACCTCAAATTATTGAACTAAAACAATACCATGACATTTTCCAGATGCTGGCTTGGGACATGCACAAACATGTTTAAAGAGGAATTTGCGGTAGTGCCTACCAACAAAATATGTGGGCGGAACTTATCATCAAAAATCCCCGTTGATATGAACAGCATATTTATGAAACTGTATGTCATATGACCAACGTAACCTAAAGGTCACATACCTCAGAAATTTGAATTTTCAAAGTGATTTTTATAGATTTTAGACTGACGAAGAATGGTTTGTTAATAAGACTGAAAGTTTCATAGGAAAGAACACTAGTAATCATGCCTGTCAAATATTTTGCTCCAAAAATAACTGTGAAACTATGTATCATTGATTTTTCCTCCTCAAGATAACGTGATAAAAAAAATGAACAATCTGAATGTTTGCTCTGCCCACAGATATTTATACTCACGGTCCCGGTTTACGAGTTAAAATGTTTAATAGGATCCTAGCCCTCTGCTTCTTAATTATAGGATCACCTATGGATATACTGATATAAAAAAAGGAACAATGCAAAAACCTGCACAGATTCCCTTCCACTCGAAAGGGAGTCTGCTTTGATATAATTTTTATTCTACGTTTAAGCTAAAAATGTGAAAGTATGATTATAGATTTTGCTTGGATTAGACTTTAACATCATTTTAAACAATACAGTCGAACCTTGTCATCTGGAACTCTGATAAGTTGTTGTCTTGGGATAGCTCGAAAGAAATGTTTGCTCCCATCATTGTATCTTTTTAATTTATTCTGGATAATTCAAATAGTCTTTCATTGTGTTTCAAAGTAAAACTATATGTATCACAATAAGGCTCGGCCAATTTAAACTATATTGTGGCATTTAATTTTGAAGTACACAAAGAAAATCTTCAATCTGAAGCTTAGTACCTGACAATCTTGATCACATAAAAGTAGTATAAAGTATACCTCTATACTATCAAGAGTTGAGCTGACTAACCTGAATTTATTGGTAATCTAATAAATAAATGAATAACACACATCAGATATTTATTTTAAACAAGAAATACAGGGCTGGGTGTGTTAGATTTGCTATGTATTTTTAGTTGTGTTGATATTGAATAAAGGGTTAGGGTTATGGTGTTTAAATTCACTTTCAACAATATTTCAGTTATATCATGGCTGTCAGTTTTATTGGTGGAGGAAACTGGAGTACCCAGAGTAACGACAAAACAGCCTCAAGTCTCTGACAATCTTTATCACATAAAGTTGTTTTGAGTACACCTTGCCATGAGTGGGATTCGAACTCACAACATTTGTGGTGATAGTCACTGATTGCACAGGTAGTTGTAATTACCACTTCCATACGATCACGACCACGACGGCTTCTCAATAATAAATAATAATGGAATAATATTAAAGCGTCGAGCAATAAAGAAAATATATAACATAGTTTTATTAAGTAATATCTCTCACTGGATATTAGTACACGTTTTAGGTTTAATTTTCAGAATCATTCTTTCGTAAGTAGTTTGCATATTGGAGCTTTTTTATTTTTTATAATAGAGAGTAAATAGATTGTACTGAAATGTAGAATAATTCATTTTGCAAGAAACGCGAAAAAAGATGCCTTCATTTTTTTAACTAAAGTGAATTTAAGAAAAATGATTTGCACTCTTCATATTTTAAGATATTGCATCAAACTACATGGGATATTATGTTGTAGATTGGGAAATGGTTACTCCTCAAATTTCATTAATTTTATTGCAGTGAAATTGTAGTAAAGTTGCAATAGCTTTAGTTCCCCTTAATGCAAATGATTTTAAATTTTATAAATTAGAATAAGAATGTTTAAATTATTTTAAATTATTGTTAAGTCAAACTTTGAAATTATATTTTCCTTTTAGAATTTTTTTTCTAAAACTTAATATGTATTAGAAGTGCTCTTGACTTCTGAATCTTGTATAATGTTAACTTATATGCTATAAAATATTCATGAAATATGAACAAATTAGTATTTTTATCAATGACAATATTCATGAAATATGTACAAATTAGTATTTTTAACAATGACAATAATTACCACCCCCTATTTGAGAAAAAACAATCATTATTTGTAATTCTTTGTTACCGGTATTTACTTTCTAATATTTCTGTTTAAGTTGTTATCGACTTTGATATGATCTATTAGTCAACTCTATTACTCTATTTTAGCATTATTTGTATCATTATTTTTAAGCTGAAGATGATAGTTTTACACAGACAGATTCTGTAAGAGGTAATATTTAAAACTAAATTATTACTTTTTTTGCCAAAACGTTTTTTCATGAACATATAGATAGAAAAGCAGCAAAAAGATTTCATAGCAAGTTTATTTTGTACATGACAAGAAACTAAAAAATGTATTATGTAATTTTTTTCTTATTATGTTAAAAACAAACTTTTAATTTTATTTAAACCTGGTTGTTTCAAATTGGAATGAGTTAATTCCCTTGAAACTCTCAGTTAGGGTTAGGGTTATGGTGTTTAATGCCACTTTCAAAAATATTTCAGTTATATCGTGGCAGTCAATTTTATTGGACCGACCCAGGGTACATGGAGAAAACCACTCACCTGTTGCAAGTCACTGTAATAAATAAAAATACTCAGAAAATTCATTTATAGATATGTTTTTATTGTATAACAAGAAAACTCTGTTAATTTAAAGTGAAGGAATTGTTGTGAATGTGATCATATGGTCTCAGTGTTGCTTAAGTTGTGAGATCAGTTCACACCTGTAGCATACTTTTCTTGATAAAAGTTGTCAGTGACTTGCAGAAGATCGGTGGCCATGTTTTTCAAGATGCCCTGGTTTCTTGCTCCAATTAAACAGACTGCCATGAATACATCCTAACTTTTATAATTTGAATTCATATTATTTGGTTGTTTAACTTGAACATGATCAGGTTTGACTAATTTTTTTTTATTTTTTAAAACATTTTCTTTCAATATTTGTGACATGCTGATTGTTATTTTCACTGACAGATGAATCGGGAGCATCTGCTAAAGATGCCGGGAGTACAGGTCCGACTCCCCAGCCTCTAGATACCACTGTTGTATCATCAACTGTGACTGGAGATGATACAACAGGACATAAAACACCAACAACAGAACCACTTGGTAACAACAACATATCCCAGAATTCAATAACAGTTGCTAATAGTTACAGTCTTCTGCTTTTTCTTAATATTATTAACCCAATTTTCTTTCAGTTAAATTACATGAATGTTTTCAGAGAAAGACGCTATACAAATAAAAGTGTAAATATCAAATTTAGTGCACGATGCATTTCTGGAATAACCTTCATCAGGTACTCTCAAAGCCAAAATATTTGAAAGCCAAATTTTTTAAAGTCTAATTCTGTTTGATTATTTTTCATGTAAAAATTTGCTAAATCGAAATTTCTATGGCAAACTATATAAAAACATTCATGGTAAATTTCAACTCTTGTAATTCCTTTTTACCTACTTTTCTTTTCTGTTTATATATTTATATTAACATACAGGTATGTAGGAAAATCATATTTGCTGAGACATTATTTATTGAGATTTAAGTCAGTTGCATTGAAATACAGTATAAAGTGGACATAATTGTTTATCAACTCCAGTTTTCCTTATATTGTTCAAAAATGTTGTCAGAGATAATTTCTTGACCAATTTTATGACATTTTCACTCACAATGCAAAATATTCTGAAGTTTTTTGCGATAATTCTTGTATATTTTGTTTATTCCTAGTTTTCATTTTTTTACGATTTAAACACAGTTTTCAATTCTTGAAGTTCAAAAATTACTATGATTTTACAGTAGCCTTGTCATGTTCACATTAAGAGTTGTTTTTAAATCATGAAGTTTTTAAAATCTTAAATCACAAAATCATACGATATTTCTAAACAAAAATAAAAAATATTTTATATTTGTGAGGGAACATTTCAGCAATATTGGTTTAGAAATAATCTCTGCATAATTTTTTTTAAAAATTGTGGTTTTACATGAAATATAAAGGGGGGAAATCAGAGGTGAGAATATACAATTAATGACTTGTATTAAGGTTGACACGATGATTTATCTAACCTGAAGAAGTGATAATTACCAAGGCCAATGGACTGATAAATATCATGTCAACCAATATAAAAAGTCAACAATTGTTTTATTAAATGACATTAATGTTAAAGGAGTTGTGATTGGTTGATAAAAATACACCTTCCAATCAAAACATTTGATTTAAAGCAAGTGTCATAAGGATTCCCCGATCTATATTTGGGTGCATGACAGTTATGATACTGTAATTGTCTACCTCTCCTGTAAGATTGTGCGGTGATCATAATGATTGATCAAAAAGGCTGATGTATGTGTTGATCAATCAAGAAAGCAGATTGTTTTTTAGTCATTTAAGGTGGTACCTAACACTACAGGGAGATAACTCTTTAAAATCAGTTGAACGTTTTGATCATATGATGTTTGTATGCAGATTTCAAGCATCTCGGTAATCAAAACCACTGAGAGAAAAAGCTGCTATGTGGCTAGTGAATTTATAGCTCTGATTCTGTTGGTTGGAATTCGTTAAAATTTTGATATTTATTACTGTGGATATATTCAAACACACTGCAAAAAAAATAAGAAGATTAAATTAGCAGATCAAATTTTACCTGAAGTGTATGGTACCACCTTAATGAACAAGTATGTTCACTTACTGTGTGTTATACTGAGACTTTGTTTTACTGTCGTGCCTAATTTTATCATTGGAAGAAGATACGAAAAAAATTTTGACTGAACAATGCCATCTCTCTCCCCTTTTGCAGTTGATCCAGTTGTTCTCATTATATTTGTCTAATCTTGTAACAGAATTTAGATCTTTCTAAAACGTTTGTAGTTGATCTGCTTATTTACATTAACAGTTAAATTTTAACTTATTTATTTTGCACTAGCTAAAATAACCTATTTTCCACCAGAATAAACTAGATCAATTAGGATTGGTTAGTAAAAACGTAGATAGCTAATAAATTTACTGCACACGAAGCATTTCTGGAATAACTTTCATCAGGTATGCCCTGAATCGAAAGATTGGAAAGCCAAATAATTATTGGGAGCAAATAAAACCAAAGGACCTAAACAGGTAACCCAAAATCAGCTAAGGTCACCTATGCCTGAGGGAGGAGAACCTTAGTTTTATTAATAATTATATTATTTAGGAACTGTAAAATTATGTAATAAATATATCTAATTATATGGTTTTGTGAACAGGTTCAATGAAATAAAGTTATTATAAAGTGGAGAGATAGAGTGGAAAATAAGTAAATGTGCTGTAATAAGGTTTTTCTAAATTCAGTATTTGAATAATTTCATGGACATATTGGATATACAGTCAAAGTTATTTAGAGGTTACCTTTGGGTGGGACAAAGAAAAAGGGGTTTTAAAGTCAGATGACCTCTAAAAGAGGTTTCAATTCATAAAAATTTTCTATAACAGAACAAGAAAAAGGTGACCTTTTAATACAGGTGATTGCCTAATAGAGGTGACAGCAAGGTCAAGGTTGATTGTACATGTATATGCTTTTAAATGTTCTATTAATTAATACGATTTTGATCACAATATTAGGTAGAATGTATTACTTTTCAGCATAAGCCTTCAACATGAAAAAGGACGTGGAGGAACATTTACTAACATTTTTTTTTGCTTTATATATTATTTCTATATTAAGTGGTATGACCATCCAAGCATACCTGTATGGGTGTGAAGGATGAGAGTCATTCTTATAATGAACCTGAGGCTCAGGAAGGGTAGTATTATATGGTATATTATTTTGCCATGATCAAACATGAAAGATGAGAATCACTCTTATAATGAATCTGACGCTCAAGAAGGGGTATTATTATAAGGCATATTATTTTGCCACAAGCAAACATTACATGCACATCTTGCCATCTCAAAATAAAATAATTGTCAGTTGAAATGTAATCCAGGTGACCCTAAGGTCACTGACTTGACCTCATTGTTGTTCAGAGCAAAATAATATGCTATGTAATATGTAGTTCCCTGGAAAAGACGGGGCATGATATCCTGATCATGAGCTAATCAGTCTTTCCTCTAATTCTTTAATGATGATGTGTGCTTAGCGGACATAGCAGCAATTGCCAATTTTATAGTATTTGGATTGATCTGATTGGCATCAAACCCACGATTTACCCTACTTGATGTAAGCACGTTTACCATTACACTACTGAATTCGATGTGGTTTGGAAAAGGGAATGTTCTCATTTATTTTCAAAGTACATCAACATATTAAGAAGATTAACATTAATTTTTCTGTGATATACATGTAGACAAAATTATAATTTAGATTTTACCTTTTTCATGTGATGTATATATAAATTAATTTGTACATTTATCATGTGATGCATATGAATATATTTGTGGTTTTATCATGTGATGCATATAAATAGATTTGTAGTTTTATCATGTGATGCATATAAATTGATTTGTAGTTTTATCATGTGATGCATATAAATAGATTTGTAGTTTTATCATGTGATGCAATAGATTTGTAGTTTTATCATGTGATGTATTAATATTGCTTTTTTAAGATGCTGATAAAGAACTTCTCACAGAAGATGAAGAATCAAAATCAAAAGGTAGCGTTTTCTTAATAAAATGAAAAACAATACCAGATCATCAGAACAGTTCTAGGGTTTAGGTTTATGGTGTTTAACGCCAATTTCAACAATATTTCAGTTATATCGTGGCTATCGGTTTTATTGTTGGAGGAAACCGGAGAAACCCACTGACCTGCTGCAAGTCACTGACAAACTTTATCACATAATGTTGTATCGAGTACACCTCGCCACATCTTCGCTAGCCAAGGGTTACGATCCTCTCTACTCATCTTCACCCTTTGCATCATTAGATGGATTTTCGAGGTCACACGGTGACGGTTTATATGTAATGCAGCTAGTGGTAGCAGCAACCAATCAGAATGCACTTTACAAAAAGCACATGTTCTGTAGGAAAAATGCCAACAAAATAAAAATGCGTGTACATATAAAATAATGTTGTAAGTTTGAAATAAAAGCACGAGTCTCGTCAACGACTATAGCTTTCATTTTACAGGGCATTCAAACGAAAGGAAATGAAAGCCTCGCGTCGATTGGCTGAAAATGAGGTCATTACAAGGGGCATAACTATCAAAATCCAGCAGGTGGTAGTGTGCGGGAATTACGAAAATCCGTCTAACGATGATTTTTTTGGGGGGGGGTTGTGATACACTAACATCTAACAACATCCTGTATGGGGGCCATGTCAGGTAATATTTCATTCATCTTTGACTGTCAAATCAGATGCAAGACAGTTAAATATATTAAGTAATCAGACAATAGCTCTCAGCATGTGCTTGGGTTTTAATACCTCAAGGTTTGGTAGGCTGGTTGTTAATGATCTGTGGACTCTCAATTTGGTAGGCTAGTTGTTAATCAGACAACAGCTCTCAGCATGTGCTTGGGTTTTAATACCACAAGGTTTGGTAGGCTAGTTGTTAATCAGACAACAGCTCTCAGCATGTGCTTGGGTTTTAATACCTCAAGGTTTGGTAGGCTAGTTGTTAATCAGACAACAGCTCTCAGCATGTGCTTGGGTTTTAATATCGCAAGGTTTGGTAGGCTAGTTGTTAATCAGACAACAGCTCTCAGCATGTGCTTGGGTTTTAATACCTCAAGGTTTGGTAGGCTAGTTGTTAATCAGACAACAGCTCTCAGCATGTGCTTGGGTTTTAATACCTTAAGGTTTGGTAGGCTGGTTGCTAATGATCTGTGGAAAATGTGACCCCTGATATTCCCCTATATGTGCTGTTGATTGATGTTAGTATATAACTAACAACAGATTCAACATATATTTAATTTTAAGTACATTTTGAAATTATTTTGAAACAATGGAACAGGAAATATTGTGCCTAAAATAAAATGCTTTTGAAAACCATAATTATTATTATGTCAAATGTTTTTGGCAATTTTATTTACGTTGTAGATGAAACAATTACAGATGATAAATCAGAAGAAAAGGGGAAAGATGATACAATACAGGTATGTCCTGACCATTTCTTATGTAGGATTGCTTGCTGTAAGAATATTGTCTCCAGATTGCTGGCCTGTATAATTAGGCTCGATCTCATCTTCAAAGTCACTTTGTCCCACTTTGGGGCTCCGTAGAAACTTGCGATGTCATCATGACTTATTATATATAGTCTTGTACCTTCACTTACGTAGTTATGATCTGAAAACTGTGATTGCACGTTATTTAAATTTCAAAACGCTTTATAACTGAGAGATAATTATTTGTCTACAAAATCACAATTAAAATTAAATATCCAACACTAATAAATCCATTAATAATTAAATTGATAAAATTCGAAAAAATGAATGTGCTATCAAGGCAAAGGACGAGTATGTTCTGATATCAGGACGAGGCTGTTCATGTCACGTGACAGCTATGTACCATATTTGTGAAATGGAATATTGTGTTGTAGTTGGAGTTCATTGTTTTGCTAATTCATTAAACACTATGTAATGTGACACAGTCAAATTTTCATTTAAGTGTTATTTTCCTCTCCCTAGGTTAAAAATGAATTTTCTCAGTGTATATCAGACATGATTTTCGTCTGCTTTTTTTTGTCCGGATTTTACCGTTTTACCGTTACGATTCCTTTTTTAAACGATCGAATGGAGTGAGATATCGTTTAATGCTAGCGCTCATGCATTAGAAATACAAACCGGAAGACACTGCTTTACACAACATGTGTCGCAACCTTCCGCCCGGACAAAAATATAGTCCATATATAGAGTCAATTGTAAGAGGACGAGTAACTTAAATATCAGAAAGTGCATGCATGCAACATTCATATATTATAAATCCCNTTTAAAATCGGGTACTTATATGCACGTTTGCTCATCTATCAGTATTTCTTTGTTGCAACGCGGATTTTGCGGATGGATATTTCAATATCTAGAAATTGATATTTTTACTATGTAAGAGACTTTGATTTTCGTATTGCGTCTGAAAATTGACATTTGAACAACAAAAAATGCGTGTGGATATTTCAGCAAGTGTACAAAAATTGTACCTATCTACTTTTGTCCTGTTCTGAAATGTGTGTTTTCTGTTTTTAATTTTAGAATAAATTTTAAAACAGTCTATTTATATCCTACGCTGCTGGGGTTACAATTCAACTGGTTTGTCAGTGTCGTTAGTTCTCGACCATCGTAGTTTGTTCAGGACTGGGAACCAGTGCTTTAGACAACACGTGTTCTAATGTTTGACGTACTATCTAATGAAAAGTCTAGAAAATCCAGAAGAGGTTATGACCTGTTAACCTTGACTCACTGCTGACGTATTTATGTCAACAATACATGCTTTTAAAGTATGTTCCACCTAAAAATAAACATGAAATGAAAGTAAACAAACAAACGTGGACACAAATAATGAAAAAAACCTGTATAATACTCCAGTAGGTGTCCGTAAATGGATGAGGGAATTCCGGGAATTGAATGTTGATGTTGGCTTCGAAACAAAAAAGATGAAAATGGAAAGGACACGGATGTTGTCTTCGGGAAGGCTATATATATATATATCATTGGATAAAAGTTCATCGTCAAATCTATTAATAAGTGTTGTAAATTTTTTCAAGAGTCACATTCCCCTTCCGCGAAAAAGACCCCATATAGAAAAATATTTCCCTTTTCAAAGGTATAAAATTAAACCCACAAATGGTTCTGAATGCACTATATTTAACTTTGACTGTCACATTGATTTGCTTGCGCCTTCAAAACAGATGTAGTGTCTGGTAAACAGTTGATGGGAAATAAAATAATAATTTAATAGAATGTAAAACTGGGTTGTTGCATGTTATAGTAGTAGCTCCTACACCAACTGTTCTTTCCATTTTTGGCACTATTCAATAATTATATTAGTAGTTATCCCCCCGCCCAATGCTTCTTAAATATCAGATAACACTGAATTATGCTTGTAACTTTTAAAACTACAAGCAATGGTTTGCTTGTGGTTAAAGAAGTTAATCCCATTAGATTCTTTGGTAAAGGAGCATCTACATTATGTTTTATTTTGTGGGAATGAGTTTTGTAAAGGAGTTGTAAACGATAATTCAGACGAGGTACAAATGTAGGTTTCCTGTTAATAGCAGACTTGCCAAGGTCTTTCACTCTTGGCCATGCTGACAAAATTTTCACTATTATATATATAAAAATGTATATACAAGAAAATGTAACATATTCTGGAACATTGGATAAAAAGCTGTTTTATGTGAATAACATATTGATGTCTCTGGAGTTTGCTCTCAATTTACTATTTCAAAGTTTGACATCTTGTTCTAGAAGTATACTGATATTTTGCGATTGTGCATAGCATGCAAAAAATCTACATGCATCTGAGCAGTTCGATCGTTTAACATCACCTTTGGTGCTTTCATTATAGTATATTCAATACTTCCGATTTTGCCGATTTCCGCTTTTTTGTTGTCCTCGTAAAATCAGGTCTGTTATATGTAGCTGAGAATATTTGCTTAGAATATATTGAAAATTTCAAAGACGCTGTACTTTAAATAGAGACTAAAATTTGTTTTAATGCATACTATTAATTATAGTGATTTTTTTTAATACTCGCTATGAATTTTGCTAGTTTGATTCTCACCTGTTCTGGTTTGGTTCATGGTATTTAATGCCACTTTCAACAATATTTCAGTTATAGTGTGGCTGTCAATTTGATTGATGGAGGAAACCTGAGAAAATCACTGACCTGTCGCAAGTCACTGATAAACTATATCACATAATACTGTATCGAGTATGCATCACCTGAGTGGGATTTGAACTCACAATGATAGTGGTGATAGGCACTGATTGCATAAGTAGTCATAAATCCAACTACCATGCAATCAGGACCATGACCCCCTCCCCCTTTCCCCCCACCTGTTATTAGGTGTATTGGCAACAACTTATTATACCCCCTGCAAACAAAGTTTGGGGGGTATATAGGAATCACCCTGTCCGTCCGTCCGTCCATGTACCTTGTAAGCTCCTCCTAAACGGCTTATTGGATTTTTATGAAACTTTACACACTTGTAGTACACTACCTGCAGATGTGCATGAAGGAATATGGTTGCTGTCCAAAATTTAAAAGGGGAGATAATTCAACTTATACTTTCACAAAAAGGGAGGGGCATGTACCTTGTAAGCGCACTCACACTTCTAGTTAAGTTATGTTATAAGTTATAATGTTTATCAATTACTTGTGACAGGGAGTTGGTCCTTTTTTCTTCAGGAACTCCAGTTTCCTCAGCCAATAAAACTGACCACTACAGCTATAGCTGTAATATTGTTGAAAGTGGCATGATTAAATACACATGCCATAACACAAATGTAAATTTCTTATTGAAATCATGTTAAGGTCTGAAGTAGATGATTCACTTTAGCTACAGTATACACTTTCCTGTTTTAAAAAATTGAAAATGATAATACCACTTTTTCTTTTGATAGGAGCAGCCATCAGAAATGCCCCCACCAGCTGTAGCAGAGTTAACGAAGATTACTACAGCGTATGAAGAAAGTAGTGATGAAGAAGAATCAGAAGTTATTGATATTGCTAAAGTAGGTCGTTGCTGTCTAATTTGGTTATGTTGGAAAAATTGATTTATATTTATTTATTGTTTTTATTATGATATATTGGTTTTTCCAATTAATATGGGGAAATTACTTGCTTGGCTTATTTTTTTTTTATAGCTTGGATGGTCCAAATCCAAAACGTATTTGACTGATTGCATCTAACATTGACGAATTTATTCATCATTACCTTGACAACCGTCATGTCACTTAATGATATACAGCATATGACAGATTCGTATATATCTAAATTTTAACCCGAAATTTAACAAATTATGCAACAGTTTATTTTTTTAACATAATTTTCATGAAAAAAACTCCATAATTATCAGTGTAACATTTTGTCAAAATATTTAGTGTCTTTAATTGCTTCGATTCTTACAATTATTTATCATTTAAAATGCTGACTTTTTAAAACATTTATCATACTAAAATTCCTAGTCAATACATGTTGAAGAGAAAATTGTTGTTGGTTTTTGTGAATTTACAATTAATGAATTAGGTACAGGTATAGATCACAAATGTAATTAATGAATTAGGTACAGGTATAGATCACAAATGTAATTAATTAATTAGGTACATGTATAGATCACAAATGTAATTAATTAATTAATTAGGTATAGGTATAGATCACAAATGTAATTAATGAATTAGGTACAGGTATAGATCACACATGTAATTAATGAATTAGGTACAGGTATAGATCACAAATGTAATTAATTAATTAGGTACAGGTATAGATCACAAATGTAATGAATGAATTAGGTACAGGTATAGATCACAAATGTAATTAATTAATTAGGTACAGGTATAGATCACAAATGTAATTAATTAATTAATTAGGTACAGGTATAGATCACAAATGTAATTAATTAATTAGGTATAGGTATAGATCACAAATGTAATTAATTAATTAGGTACAGGTATAGATCACAAATGTGAAATAAGAATTTGAAAGAAAAAGTAGATTTATTATTTGTAAATGATTTTTGTATTAAGTTGACATTTAACAAAAAACTGAGGGTGAAGCCAGGCGTTCACGATGTACCAGTAAGCTGTTTCTGCTACTTAAAAGACACCCGCCGTGTTACTCATAGATATAAAAACTTAATAATTTATAGTAATTTTCAACCTGACAGGATAACCATGATAACTCAAAAACTTTTAGTGAGGTTCAACTGGATGTATTACAAATTCATGCATCATGTAATTTTATTCTACACCTCCCATGTTCCCTATTGATGTTTCAGGCATGGGAAGATTTAGCTATGCCTGCTCATGCTACATACGAAGATCTAGTCAGTGTTTCAGGAAAACCATTGGAAATTCAAAAACGGTCAACAGGAAAAGCTGAAATTAACGAAATCACAGTTCAAAGTGAGGCTGTGTCCTTTTTGTCAACATGGAAACCAAAATTAGAGAAAGAACCATCAATGGAAACTATTTTAGAAGTTTCAACACCACCTAAACACATCCATCACTTTTGTACCATGACAAATGAATATCAATTACCTGAACAATTCAAGCATCTTGGAAGAAAATATCATACACCAGAACAATACCTAGCTCCTAAACAGCCATTTAGGGTAAGTTGCTTGGTTTTGGTATGATGGTGTTTAATGCCACTTTCAACAATATTTCAGTTTTTTATCGTGGCAGTCAGTTTTATTAGTGGAGGAAACTGGAGTACCCAGAGAAAACAACTGACCTGTCGTAAGTCACTGACGAACTTTATCACATAATGTTGTATTGAATAGACCTCACCATGTGTTGGAATCAAACTCATAACTTTACTGGTGATAGGTACTGATTGCATAGGTAGTTGTATATCCAATGATGGCCACTTCTCCTCCCATAAAACTGACTACAATGTTAAAACTAAAATACTATTGAAAGTGACATAAGTGCTGATAGCTAGCACTGATTACTTAGGTAGATTAAAATCCAGCTATATATGATCATAGGTGCAAAAAATATACTTAAATTATATAAATGTTTAATAATAAGAGATATCGTTGTTTAACTCATAGCAATATTCCCTGTTGCTGTATAGCATAAAATATTTCCATTCTTTCATTTCATTGGATTAGAAAATTTGAAATTGTGCAAGTATACATACCTGCAATTTTGATGGATAGAAATTTGTTTTCAGTTAATACATTTGCATACATTAATATTAATTAAAAAAAAAAAGTAAATAACTGACTTTGTATTTTATATTAGAAAAAATAGTCTGGTTTGTTATTTATGAATAGGATTGAATGGGAATAACAATTTATAATGAAAATACACCTTGTTTTATATACATTTTCAGTTTGCCAGTAGAGGTCCTAGTTTTAATGAAGCATTAGATGAAGAAACGGCATCACAGTTGTCACTTGGTAAAGAAACAAAAGAATCAGAATATAATCGCTTAGCAACAGCTGCTCAGAGGATCTTAAAAGAGGCAGAATTAGACCAAGAAAAATCAAGGGAGGATACTCTTGAAGTCTGGCGACAGAGAGCAGAAGAAGTGGTATGAGAACAAATCATTATACACAGTTTTTAATGCAGGGTTCTAATTTTTTTCACAAATTTAATTTTAGCAAATTGTTATTACAGTGTACAGTAAATCCAGTCCAAAACGACCTCTGACTTGTTTCTTTATTCATACGAGGCAGACTTCATTCAGGAGATTCTCAAGGAAAAAAAACTCCTGATTTGTTCCTTTATTTGTACGAGGCAGACTTCATTCAGGGGGTTCTCAAGAAAACCCCCCGCCTTGTTCCTTTATTTGTACAAGGCAGACTTCATTTAGGGGTTCTCACGAAAAATGAAAAGAAGCTACCCTGATCCTTTAAGTTTATGTTCCACTATATGAATAATGTCCTTTCGCAAAATTATTCTAAGTTTGGTGATTACATCTATCCAATTAAGCTTGAAATAAAGGATACCACAATTTTCCCATTGTGAACTTTCCATTTATATGTAAACCACGTTCCAGCAGCACATGCATATGGAGTGTATATCTCTCAGTCGAAACAATATTCCAGAGATTGTGGTTCCTATCATGATTTCCTTGATAGAGGATTGTTGCAAACAAGGAAGCTACTAATTTAACATAGGAGTATAAATACCATTTGATTTGTTGATTTAACATAGGAGTATAAATACCATTTGATTTGTTAATTTAACATAGGAGTTTAAATACCATTTGATTTGTTAATTTAACATATGAGTTTAAATACCATTTGAGTTGTTGATTTAATTGAGGAATATAAATACCATTTGAATTGTTAATTTAACTGAGGAATATAAATACCATTTGAGTTGTTGATTTAACTGAGGAATATAAATACCATTTGAGTTGTTGATTTAACTGAGGAATATAAATACAATTTGAGTTGTTGATTTAACTGAGGAATATAAATACCATTTGAGTTGTTAATTTAACTGAGGAATATAAATACCATTTGAGTTGTTGATTTAACTGAGGAGTTTAAATATCAATTGAGTTGTTAATTTAACTGAGGAATATAAATGCCATTTGAGTTGTTGATTTAACTGAAGAGTATAAATACCATTTGAGTTGTTAATTTAACTGAGGAAGTTTAAATATCAATTGAGTTGTTAATTTAACATAGAAGTTTAAATACCATTTGACTTGTTAATTTAAAATAGGAGTTTAAATACCAATTGAGTTGTTAATTTAACATAGGAGTTTAAATATCAATTGAGTTGTAAATTTAACTGAGGGGTTTAAATACCAGCTGAGTTGTTAATTTTACAAGATTCATTGATATATAAAATAAACAGAAATTTGCCTTAATATTATACAATTATTGAGGATAATATAAGGATCTATCATTCCAAGAAATATCGTATATCTTGGAATGATAGATCCTTATATTAATTGAAATGAAAGTCAGTAATTGTTTTATTATATGAAGCTGTTATTAATGTTTTCTGGTCATGTTTTATCAATTGGTATTAAACACTACATGTGGTTTTGTAAATATTAATGGTAACAAGAAAGATTTATGCATACTGCAAGGACTAATTTATATCGTTCCAGAGGAGCCTTTGGAACGTTATATTAACCTCACATGACGCTAAAATTAAAAGTAAGGGTTTTCCGATTTTAGCGTCTTGTGAGGTTAATATAACGTTCCAAAGGTTCCTCTGGAACGATCAAAATTAATCGTTGTAGAAATTGAAGTAAAAATCTCATGCTTTTTAACCAATCAGATAAAAGAAATATTTATAGTCATATAATAATAAACCATATTGTTCTACAATATCTTAACTGGAAATATTGCAGATGTGACAATGATTAAAATCATTTTCATTTTTTTTATTAATTCAAATATTAAATAATTAAAGTTTATTTGATTTTAGATTGGTCTTAAGAGAGCAATGGTAAAAATCTTGTATAATTCTTTTTATCCTTACTTTGGTAAAAGGTATTTTTATTTTTGGAAAGTTGGTTTCCTTTAGTTTGTCTTACACTTGTTAGTTTTCTAATTAGCCAATCTGGTACTCCTTCATAATTTGATCATCAATTTCTTATCTTAAATCTAATGGTAATCAATAAAAATATAGAATTGTGAAATTTACAACTAAGCACTGTGTGTAAAACCATGTGCATATAAGGTATTACAAAATATCAGTTTCTAGTTTGTGACCGGTGTGAAACTGGAATTTATATAGTTTGTGTTACATGGTTTTTGCACACATCCATAGCAAATGCTCAATTTTAAATATGGCAGATTACATTGCTAAATGAGGGTATAAAGGCAGTTTGGTAAAAATGTACCATAGATAACTTTGAGGATTGTTCACAGACACCTAGATAATAATAGATAATAATAATAACTTGCGACATATCGTTCATTTTCTCTGGGTACTCCTGTGTCCCCCACCAATTAAACTGACTGCCACGATATAACTGAAATACTGTTGAAAGTTGTGTTAAACACTATAACCCTAACCCTTAATGGTATTAATATGGTGTTCAACATCATTATTCTTCTTTTTAATGGATTTAATTTCTATTTTAAATTTTAGCATTAAAATGTTTTGAATTCTTAAAATCACCGGTAAGTTATAATTATAAGATGGTTGATTTTTTTCATATCTGACCCACTAACATCTAAAAACATCCTATATTAGGTCACATCAGAGGTCACATTATAAATGACCAATCAGAGAAAAGCCCACAAAGTCTTTAGATATTGAACAACAAACAAAAGATGTATGAAGGAGTAGAGAGCTTCCGAATGTGAATGAAACATGGTTGGTTGGTTTAGTTAGTCTTTGGTGTTTAATGCCACTTTCAACACTATTTCATTTATGTCATGGTAGTCAGTTTTATTTAGTCACTGACAGACTTGTAACCAATCAACCCAATCATATATGTTTATTCCTTGTTTGATTATTCTGCTCAGCAATGGGCACTGTGATTAGTTAATAAAAATATCTGTATCTGTAAATATCTGTTGTATCGAGCCTGAGAGGGATTCGAACTCACAACTTTAATGGTGATAGGCACTGATTGCATAGGTAGTTATAAATCCAACAACCATGCGATCACGACCACAATATGACCAGATACAGGGTGTGTTTCTATATTAGTTAATAAAAAAATAAACCAATGTTCCACAAGAATCTAAATGTTTAGTGGTATATATATACATTTGTTTTTTAACATAGATAAAAATGTAAAAGTTTACTTTTTATTTTTAACAGTTCAGTCAGCCATCAATATCAATAGAAGGTACCAAATTATCACTGAAGTCTGACGAATCTAGATTATACTGGACCCCAGCACCACCAAAACTGGATGTAACACCTGCTAAGGTCAAGGACATTCTGTTCCCAGATTATGAATCAAAGAGTGTATCCATGGAAACAAGAGAATTGTCAGCAACACAGCAAGAAGAAATGGAAGAAAGTTCTGAGTCTGAAGAAGAAGACATGGAAGTAGATACAGAACAGGAAAGATATGAAGAAATCTTCAGGTATGTAATTCTACATGATATAATATCTTTAATCTGGAGTCAATTATTTTATCATCTTAAAATATAAAGTTTATGTGTATTCTGTATTGAGGAAGGGCTTGGTGAAGAAGAGTTTGAAGATACCAAAGAGGTAATCAGAATCTGTAAATTGAAGAAGGATGGAAAAGACAACGGCCAAAAGAAAAAGAACAAAAGGACAAACAACGATCTACAAAACACTACACAGAAAACTGAAGATTGAGCAAAGCAAAACCCAGTGAAAAACAGGGGTGAACTTGGGTGAACATCTCCAGTTTTTAAGCCTCATACACATAAACTTTTTAGGACACTTCACTAATATTGTATATATGTCAAAAGGTTATTTTTAATAGTAGGATGAATCAATCGGGGGAAAATTGAAATTTACAAAAAATATGACATTTGCCTTGTTAATAGCCATCACGATGTTGGCCTTGGGTCTGTGGTTGAACTTGTGATTAAACTAATCATATGATTAGCTATAATTACATATTTAATTCCTAATCATATACTTAGCTAATGCAATGATTAAATTCTGGTGCTGAACTGTTTTGATCAATGTATTAACTAATCATATTTAATCATTGCATTAGCTAATTATATTATTAGGAATTAAAAATGTAATTAGGGCTAATCTTAGGATTAGCTTAATCATAAGTTCAACAATGGACCCCTGAAATCTAATAATGATGTTTATCTGTAATTTATACCTTTTTCCTTTGATTTTCACTAAGATATATTGTCAATATTAACACACTGACTCTTATTCTGAAAATTATCGATCAGTGTGTCGTCACAGACATGAAGAAACCAATAAAGATATAACACCAGTTTTAAAAGTCTTGAGGGGCCGGGTGGTTCAATGAGTTAGGTCGTTGGATCTAACAGCTCATACAAGCCTATCACCAATACAGCGTGGGTTCACGCCCAGCTTTGTAAATTACAAAAAAGGGTGCACTCGACTCGCAGTCGAGTGATAAAGTTTACCCATTGCTTACCCAGGGTCAGTGGTACTCTCCGGGTACTCCGGCTTCCTCCACCACTAAAACTGGTCGCCATGATATAGCTGAAATATTGCTGAAAGTGGTGTTTAAACACCAAAAAATCAATAAATCAATCATTAAAGGTCTAGACATACATTGTCACTAGTATTGCAGTTCACCTGTATGAATTCGCTCCTATACTGGACTTCCGCTTAATTTCGGTGACTGGATCCTTGGTTTTCTCTGGATGCTGTGGCTTCTTCCACTAATAAAACTGGCCGCCTTGTTATAAACTAAATATTGTTAAAAGTAGTGGAATACAACGTTATTCCTAATTCCTACTATGTTATAGGCTAGTCTATAAGAAGAGTGGCTCTTGTGAAGATTTAACAGAGTATGACATAGCAGCAAAGCAGAGAAAGCAGGATATCAAAGCTAGGAAGATTAATCCTTATGAACCAAGGAAACTTTTGAAAGGGGAACTTCCTCCCCATAAACCAGAGCCCCCAGGTAAGATCGTGGATTTTATTTTTTATGTTTTTCTAAATAAACATTAGAGAATATGGAAGGGACAATCAGAAAAGGACAATCCAGAGAAACTGGCAACATTGGGCACACAAGACGAAGAAAAACAAAAACACAATATGTGTTGGACACCACCATATACAAACAATGCAAACAAGACATGCACCCTCCTACAAACAACTGGAACCAAAGATGAACCGAACATCGCTCCCATATGGAAATCATAATGGACATCACAACATGGAACTCAGAACGTAAAGACATATAATAGGACAACACAAAAAACTAAAAAGATGAGCTACACAGACCCCATAAAAAAATCTGGGGTGAACTAAGTGATATATTGTCTGATTTCATATTGCATAGAAATAAAAAAAAAATTACAATTCACATGTGATTTTTTTAACATGAAAAACATGATGAAAATAAAGCTGGTACATGTATATTTTTATGGAGTTATAAAGAGTTATAAATTATTTTTTTTGGACTGATTATTTTAATTTGTACATTTTCAGCTACAAATTGATAATTTGTACAATTTCAACTACATGGTGAAAAGTTTACTCTACATTCTAACATGAAGTCCTTCATTGACTGTGTAAATAATGCTGTGATAAAATTCCCCATATATTTTAATTCGCACATGCCTATTTTCGAACAAATTAATAACATTTAAGTGATTTCATGTATTCATACAGTACCGTGGTGCATACAAACATAGACATGCTCTTTTTATTTCTTTACAGTTTAATTTTCTTCCAGAAAAAAATATTATAGACAACCATCTGTAGACTTTGACTTTTGTCATTCGTCATCTTCCGTTACATAGTTTACAAGAAACGCTAATGACATTGACACAAGCTGGTTACTGATTTATTTTACAATTTTGTTTGCATTTTACTTGTTTAAGTTGCTTAAATCAAAATACCACCAAATTTTAGCTAATAATTAATTTGTACAATTTCAACTACAGACTAATAATTTGATCTTACATTTTCAGCTTCAGATTCAACTAGTCGTCAATCTACTCCATCTCCAGAAGTCAAGCATAAAAGAGAAATGTCAGACAGTGAAATATTCCCTGTATTTGTACCTCTGAGGTAAATATTCCCTGTATTTGTACCACTGAGGTAACTTTTCCTTGTATTTGTACCTCTGAGTTCAATATTCCCTGTATTTGTATCTCTGAGGTAAAAATTATTTGATCTCTCATTCTGATAATTAAGTAATCTCTCCCTTTTTTATACCAAATAGCTTAGATTTTATAGGGTGGACATTGTGCACCCCCTTTTTTCTCAGAAATATTAAGGAAAAATATTGACAAATCTTGGTCTCCCCTCTTTTTAGAGCCATAAAATGTATCCCCACCCTTTTCAAGATACTTGAATCTACCTCTGCTTGATATGACATATGACAATTTTTCTGTTGGAATGAACATACATTTCTGTGTTTGGAAGTTTGAGGTTTGCCAGAGGAGTGGTTCTTATTGTTGTGATGGTTTTATTATACTCCCCGCAACGAAGTTGTAGGGGGTTATTGTGGTTTCACCATGTCCGTCCGTCTGTCCGTCCATCTGTAGACAAATCCTATGTCGTACGATAACTTGAGTAGTGTTTCTCAGAATGTTTTGAAATTTTATCAGCAGCTTACCAGTGATGAGAGGAGGGTCCCTTTCATTTTTGACGATTTTCATTTTTGCCGTTCCAGAGTTATTGGACTTGATATGACGGAAAATAGGATTTTTACCCAATGTTGTATGATAACTTGAGTTGTTTTTCTCAGATTATTTTGAAATTTGAGCAGTAGTTTACTGATGAAGAGAGAAGGGTCTCTTTCATTTTTGATGATATTCACTTTTATTGTTCCAGAGTTAGGGGCCTTATATTTTATACAATTCATAGGAAAATTTTAGTAATGTATGATGGAATCTGGTGAAACTTTACTAAATAATCATTGGCTGGGTAATAGAGGAGGGTCCCTTTCATTTTTGGTCGGAACAATCAGTAATGTTTTGGTTATGGAAATAGGTTGGACAGATGTGGGGAGCGGGGGGTTTATCTTAGTGAGGTGTGCTCACAGTAATACTAGTTTTAGAAAGTACATAAATCTTACAGGGGGAAAAAAGGAATCATTTATAATTTACAGTCATGTGTAGATAGTCTCGTTTTTTTCTTCTCCTAATATTGTCTTGAAATTTAAAGGTCGTCTATAGTTATTGTTTTACTTTTTATTTAAGGAATATTTGAAATTGTTGAATAGGTTATATGATATAAGCTGGCTTGGGTTAGTTTATGCTTAATAAACCGCAAAGCAGTTTATGAAAAGTGTAAACTGACCCAAACCAGGTTATACAAGTATAACCTGTTCAACAATTTCAAATATTCCTTATAATTTGATTTTTATAACAAAATTTAATGATTCCTTGATTTTAGTTACGATTATTTCATGTGACTATTTGAATTTGTCGTTTGCGGATGAACATGTTGGTGATGTCACAATACCAACCCAGATTATCAAGTATAACCAATTATTTTTAATTAACAGATGTTCAAACTTTTTCACCTTTGATAATGTATATTATATAGTTGACTTTGTTTTACATCAGCCATTAAACAAAATATAATTTAAACATTTTTAAAATGATAATAGATGTTTCCTGAAGTTACACAATAGATGAAACAGGTGCTTGCTGACAAATAATTTTATTAAGATATTGAACACCAGTGTTTCATTTTAACATGCATTTATATTATATTAGCTAATGTTTGTATGTTCTTTTTTTTAGGAGATCTCGTTCAGATCCAAACATGTATACTACAGATGATGACACCCTTTTGGTGCCCCAATCCTACAGCATAGCAGTTGATGAGGTAAGTAGTTCTACTGGTACTGGTTTGAAAACTCTCTGTTCAGTCAAACCTGCCCATGCATTCACCTGTATTAAAAGGTCACCTTTTTCTTGTCCTGTCCTAGAAAATTATACCCCCGCTTCCTTAAGGGGGAGGGGGGTATACTGTTTTACCTCTGTCCGTCTATCTTTTCGTCCGTCATTCCATCCTTCCATCCTTCCGTCCGTCCATGATATTTTTCGTCGCATTTTTCTCAGCAACTATTGATGACAGAAATCTGATATTTAAGCACAAGCTTCATATAGGTATGCCATATTGTGGAAAGCGTTTTTGGACCCATCAGATTCCTACTTCCTGTTTGCCGACTTAGTTGGTTTTTATACACATTGAACATACATGCACATTTTTCGCCACATTTTTCTCAGCAACTATTGATGGCAGAAATTTGATATTTCGTCACAAGCCTTATATAGGTACCCCATATTGTGGGAAGCGTTTTTTGACCCGTCAGATTCCTACTTCCTGTTTGCCGACTTAGTTGGTTTTTATATACATTGAACATATATGCGGGGGTATCATAAGTGAGCATTAGCTCCCAGTTCATCTTGTTTCATATGAATTAAACCTCTTTTAAGAGGTCACCTGTCTTAAAGGACCACTTTTTTCACCAAAGGTGACCTCTAAATACAGATTTAACTGTAATAACATAAATCTTACAGCGAAAGAAATAATTTTTTGATTATAATTTTTCTGGCTTTCATCTCCAAATAAATTAGGTAATCGTGATATAAGGAAATTGCTCTAAGATCAATAAATTAATCCAACTCCTTAAGCTTCATAATGGTTTCGTATATGAATTACTAAATAATGTCATTTTGATAAATTGTGTCATAAAGCCATAAAAACATGAGTATTTTGCAATAGCATAATATGTGTCTACAGAAGAATTAGAGATCGTTTTCTTTTTACATATCAAAGCTAAAGTAACAAGTATTCTATGCGTAAAGTTTGAAGATACTAAAGGGTTAATCAGAAGCCATCAATCAAGGATTGATTGATTGATTGATTGATTGGTGTTTTACGTCCAGCGAGAAATTTTTCAGCTATATTCAGAACGATATCAATCAAGGAAGAACCGGCAATGTAATGGCTAAAAGAAAAAAAGGACAAAAGGACAAACAACGATCTACAAAACATTACACAGAAAACCAAAATTCAAGCAAACACGATCCCCACCAAAAACCAGAGAAGTGTAGGCAGTTCCACATGTGTGCTCTACATGTGGCACCTGTCGTGTTACTCTTGTTACAAATCCGGTGATAAATCATGAATGAGGAAAGGACCGGATTCATAATTTTTATACGCCCGTCTTTAAGACGGGACGTATTATGGTATACCAATGTCCGACTGTCCGTCCGTCCGTCCATCCGTTTCACATGTCGTGCTCTAACTTAAGAACCCCTTGGCCAATTCACTTCAAATTTCACAGAGTTATTGGAATTGATGGTCTTACGGTATGTATACTTTATGGTGAAATTTCAAATTTTCATTCCAGAGTTATGGGACTTTATTCATCAAATTGTACGTGATCTTAAAGCAATTTTTTGTATGTCGCGCTGTAAATTGAGAACCCCTTTGCCAATTCCATTCAAACTTCGCATAGTTATTGGAATTGATAGTCTTATGGTCTGTATTATTTTTGGTGAAATTTCAATTTTTCATTCCAGAGTTATGGGACTTTATTCATCAAATTGTAGGCGATTTTTCGTATGTCGCGCTGTAAATTGATAACCCTTTGGCCAATTCACTTTAAGCTTCGCACAGTTATTGGAATTGATAGTCTTACGGTCTATGTACTTTTTGGTGAAATTTCGATTTTTCATTCCAGAGTTATGGGACTTTATTCATCAAATTGTAGGCGATTTTTCGTATGTCGCGCTGTAAATTGAGAATCCCTTTGCCAATTCACTTCAAACTTCGTACTGTTATTGGAATTGATAGTCTTTACTACTCAATGATTGATGGCATATCCTGACCATTAAATTATTTGGATTTGTTTGCAATATATGTGTATAGTTGTTTCTTTTGTCAATACAAAAGGTATGTCAAACTATTATAGTGTTTTATTTCAACATAAATATTGTATAAATGTTCCAATTCATGTTTATGGTGCAGCTGTTGGTGAAATTTAGATTTTTCATTCAAGAGTTATGGGAAAGAAAGTCTTTACAAATATTGTATGAATGTTGACGACGGGCGAATCATGCGCTCTTGGCGCAGCTGTTTATTAAGATTTAGCACAAAATATTTCGTAAATAATAATTCAAATACTCTTTATAGATAAGTAGACAGAAGCAGAATATAAGAAAGATGAAAATCAAATGGAAAGAGGAAGAAAGGAAAGCAAAGAAGGAGGAAGAAATGAGGGAAAGATTAATGAGGATGGTAGGTGCTATTTGGAATGACCATAATAAAAGTTTCAACATTATAAAAGGATACTTGTACTAATATTTTAGCATTGTATTTAGTTTTCATTGGACGTTCTTCAAGAAGTACAAAACGTTTAAGAGTTATGGTAAAGCCAAGGATAAAATTCTAAGGAAAATAATTTATCCATGTTAAACTCTACAACGAACTGATGGCTTCCATGATTTATTTCTTTATTACTGTCATATTTTGTCAGTTGGTGAAATATAAAGTAGTTTGCTAAATAAATGTACAATTAACCTTTTTTTTTTACAGCAAGAAGTACCTGAAGGAGAAAGATATGACCCTGCAGAAGTAATGGCTATACCTTCGTTTATGAAAAAGAAGAGTATGTACCTGTTTACTGTGGAATACGAAAATATTTTAGATGATTTTGCTTCAAGCTATTCATTCCTTTTTTATACCCCCCGCAAACAAAGTTTGGGAGGTATATAGGTTTCACCCTGTCTGTCTGTCCGTCTGTCTGTCCGCATAGAGGGTACATGGTTTGTCCGTGCAACTCCTCCTACAGTTTTTATGCTATGACGTTTTTATTTTTGTTGAATGTGATTAAATATTATAATTTGACAAATAATATATTTTCCGTGTAGACTTAGTTTTCAATAATCTTGGACACAGTCAGAGTGAAGCGGGGGGTATTAGTCCCGCTATGCGGACAGTTCTAGTTTATATTTGTCATTGCAACTATGCATACATAGAAATACATAAATTATTGAGCAATTTACCATAAAAGATCTGCATCTGTGACACTGAGGGTTTAATGCAGCTGTTGAAAAGGCCATTTAAGTCACCAAACATTTTTTTAATTAGCTTTTTTGCTGAAATGTTAATTTCCCAGCAAAACAAAGACATCTTAAATTTTTTGTCAAAAGAAAGTTATTCTTACTGAATTTTACAATAAATCATATAAACAACCAAAATAGCAGCATCACAACAACCTTTATAAATCATTTCGCAATACATTGTATTTCTCTGTTGGTATTGATAAGGACAATAATGAAAATTGATAATTTTTTTGGAAAAAATTGAAGACACATCGCTACACTATTGTCATTAAATTTTAAAATAATCAGATTTAATATTGAAATATAAAACCTAAAATTAGAACAATCTCAACACAAAAAGACCATGACATCTGACGTTGGAAATCCAGGTCCTGGCTTTGGACAGGCACAAAAATATGATGGGGTTAAACCAGTTAATGGGATCCCAACCCTCTTAGAAATTACCTAGAAATATAGGGAGCACATTTTTTTTTATCAGAATAGACAGATGTTTCAATAAGTCAGTTTAAATTTCATATTCAGCTTAAGCATATTTTCGCTTTATTCTAGGTTTGATTTGGACACTTTAATTTTATGTGTATTTCTAAGTAATGTGAATATGATATTTTCAGCCAATGAACCGACTCCAGCAGAAATAGCTTTGGCAGCTGGTAGGGCTTATGTTATTCTTCCAAAAAAGTAAGTCGTACACATGTACATCATAGTGTATATTTTAATTAATTTTTTTCTGATTTTATTTTAAAACTTTTGTTGTAAAAAATAAAATATTACTGATGAAGTAAACGCAACTTAATTGCATAAAGTATATGTCAGAAAATATTTTATTTTCTAGAGTATTCGGTTAGCTGATATACTCATACAATATTAGATTAAGTAGTGTTGACATCAGCATATCTTGTGATAAATACAATTATTATACCTCATGAATATTAATAAGGATATACTCGCTTTCTACTGGTTACGCTTTGTCATGTGATTTTATTTTATTTTCCACGGTATGACCACTAAATCTTCCAAAGAAGTGATTATTTATTACGTGATCTTACACTGACCTGTAGATATTGACCGATTGAAAAAATTGAAATGGCGACCGATTAATCTCGTTTCGATTGAAATTTTGTTATCTGATCACATTACAGTGGTGTTCGAGTTTTTGTTATTTGTTAAAAGTTTGTTGTTATTCAGCATAAATGATCTGAACATGCTTAATGTTTCAATTCATACCTAGTGCCTTATCCAGTTTATTTCGGTATAATCAAACAATTACTACCTAAGAAGTCAATACCAGGATATGAGGACCTCTCGGTGACCTGACCTAACCTCGGCCGTTGGCCTTGGTCAAGTCAGGTCACCTTGAGTGGCAAGTCTCGAGGTCCTCATATCCTGGTATTAACTTCCTAGGGAGTAATTAATTGTATAATGTATATGCTATCGTTGATGTAGCCTGACATGGGAGATGTGGTGAGAAGTCCATTTTGAGCAAAACATATAAATGACAGTATGTTTATCAAGGATTTGGTGACGTGCCGTCATTATGACGTCACATTAGAAAACAGGGATATTATGACAATATCACGCTTGATAATAGATATGATTGTGTTTAAAGATCAAAGGGAAAATGTACAAATCATTGATAAGATCATGTTAAGAAAGAAGACAATACATGTACGTCTATTTCATAAGGGGGCCCAGGTGGCCCAATGAGTTAGGTAGTTGGATTACCTAACAACTCATACAAGTCTATCACCAATATGGCGTGGGTTCATGCCCGGCTTTGTAAATTACAAAAAAGGGTGCACTCGACTCGCAGCCGCAAGTGATAAAGTTTACCAGTTGCTTGCCCATGGTCGATGGTTCTCTCTGGGTACTCCGGCTTCTTCTACCACTAAAACTGGTCACCATGATATAGCTGAAAAATTGCTGAAAGTGGCATTAAAACACCAAAAATCAAATCAAATCAATCTATTTCATAAGTGTTTGACCACACACACGCTGTACATTTATTATGAATTTAAGATTGTTTTGTCCAAAAAATATTAGTTTAGAGTCTTCTTTTAGTGAAAATGTCTGTATCGACCTTCAAAACTACTGTTATTCTTTATATATTAATTTATTTTATTAAACATGTTTGTTCATTTAATTCATAACTTCTTTTTTTTGTCTGAAGGAAAAAGAAGAAGAAGATAGGACCCATTAGTATGGCTAGATTAGATGAGATTGAGAGATTCCTCAGGTCAACACCTAATAAACTGACCAGATGTAAATCTATGGCTAAAATGCACATGCCAGTCGACAAAGACCTCAGGGTACCACCGTGAGTAATGTATTTATAATTAATTGTAGAAAGATTCAATGGTCATCCTGCATGTACTCTGTGTCACCCTAAAAAAAATGTCAGCTAAAACTGTGTCTGCTTATTGTTTACATTAGGGGTGTAACGATACAGAATTTTTTCACGATACGTATTGCGATATTTTAGACAAGTGATGATACGTATTACGATACGTATTGTGATATTTTGTATACCTTTGTGTGCATCGCCATTTTTTTTCTTAAGGATTTGCCACATACATCCATGAAAATTAAAACTAATATTTGAAATAAAGCACACAATATTTATGTAGCTAAACAAATTTTGATTTAGGAATAAAAAAGTTATTTTATTTCATTGATTTTAACAGTTTTTGGTTCTAAAGAAGCACCCAGTCGTATCGTGTCATCAATATCGTAAGGGGCACCCATTGTACTGTTTACCGTGTGGTCAATAAAAAACCGTGATGTATCGTCATTCGGTATATCGTTACACTCCTAGTTTACCTCAAGTAATACAGATATGAACATAAATCAGAAAATCCGGTTGAACATATTATAACATTATTTTGCAAATTCCTAAATAGACTTATTGTTAAGTATGTATGGTATTTAGTAATGTAGAAAGTCTTCATATAAATTTTTTGTTTTCTATAAAAAAAAGGGGGGGGTGGAGGAGGGAGGACATTTATTTCAACACGGAAAATCATTAAAAAAACACCAATTAATAATACAGTTGTATTGAAAATTGTATGAGTTCAATGATGAATTATATAGAATTTATAAAATATTATTTGACAACTTTTGAAATTAACTTGAAGGCTCAATAAAAAAAAAAGATGATGAAAGTAATATTCTTCATATTCTAAGTTCTTGCATTATATCTCAGATATAGTGAGTGAGTGATTGTTGTTTAATGCCAACTTAGCAATTTTTCAGCTTTATCATGGCAAGAACAAGGAAATTTTCAATGAAATGATGACGAGGTCCACTTTGTACCAGAATAACACTCTTAGCTGGATTTTTATAGTGCTAGCTCACTGAAAGAACAATCCGCGGGTAGACATGTCGTCCCACTCGGACACATTATTCTGATTCCGAGCCAACCAGTCTTTAATCTTTCTCCTTAATGCTGTGTGCTCAGTGGAGAAGCAACAAATACCAATTTTATAGTCTTTGGTTTAACTTGACCAGGACTCGAATCTTCGATCTACCACACTCAAGGCAAGCAGACTAATCATTACATAACCAAGGCGATTTCTCAGATATAACAACAGGTAACTGGCTTTATAAGATGCAATACAGATGAAGGTATGGTAGCTGAAACATTTGATGAAAACAAGGAATTTCATATAATTTTATCCTGCTAAACTTAAGCATTACATCATTTGATTCATTTTCAGTAAAGTAAGATATGGTCCAAGAAACAGTTTTGAAGATATTATAGATTTTGAAACATATGCTAAGAGAAGGAAAATGCCGTAAGTATCATAGTGATATATTTATGGATTATTTTTTTCTGTTATTTAACTGGTTTCAGCTATTTTCCTCTGAAAATTGTTTTCCAAAAGTTGCTTGACACGATCAGAAGTAAAAAAATGACCATTTTGAAAGTAGGTATAGATGGTTTCAGCTGTTATTATTGATTTTTAATTATTTTATTTTCTAACGAGGATCACTCCTGTATATTTAAGGTGGTATCTAACACTACAGGGAGATAACTCTTTAAAATCAGTGAAACGTTTTAATCATATAATGTTTGTATGCAGATTTCAAGCATCTCGGTGATCAAATCCACAGAGAGAAAAGTTGCTATGTGGCTAGTGAATTTATAGCTCCGAGTCTGTTGGTTGGAATTTGTTAAAATTTTGATGTGTATTACAGTGGATATATTCAAACACAATGCCAAAAAAAATAAGAAAATTAAACGAGCCGATAAAATTTTACCTCAAGTGTTAGGTACCACCTTAATTTTATTAAAATTTTCCTTGGTCGAAAATGGATTAACAGCAAAATACATATCAAATCAAATGACAATCTCACCATCATCATACACGACATGTGGCAAAAAAAACTTGGGCAACATTATTTAAAAATGCAGGGTGACTTTTATTTCTCTTTTGACCAGAGTTCGAATCCCACTCATGGTGAGGTTTGCTTGATACAGCATTATGTGATCGAGTTTGTTAGTGACCTGCGTCAGGTTGGTGGTTTTCTCCTGGTACTCCGGTTTCCAGCACCAACTGACCGTCACGATATAACTGAAATATTGTTGAAAGTGGCGTTAAACAGAATAATCCCTGCCCTAATCCACTATTGATCAAAGAGAATGCAGAGTCAAACTTCAGAAAGTGACTTCTTCCCCCCCGAATCGCCCAGTAGCGTGAGCCCTGCTCACTGTTGTCAGGGTAAGACGGAGAAATGTTTTGTAGTCATGAGAACATTACATTAATTTTCTTATTTTTCTACACAGAAAAAATGCAGACCAGAGAGAATGGGTGAGGGATATATGGAACACTTGGTTTGATGAACTGTACCCACCAACTCCCGAGATGTCATCTGACGAAGAAGAAGAGGAACAAACACCCTCGTCACCAAGAAAGGAGGAAAAACAGGAAAAGAAAAGGTTTTATATTAGACAAAACAATTACAGTCTTTCTTTGAAAAGGGCCATAGTGGCTGTGATAGTATGGTAGCTGGATTTACAACTACTTATGCAATCAGTGCCTATCACCACTGACCTTGTGAGTTCGAATCTTGATCAGAGCGAGGTGTACAACATTATGTAATAAACTTTGTCAGTGACTTGTGACAGGTCGGTGGTTTTTTCCGGGTCCTCTGGTTTCCTCCACCAATAAAACTGACAGCCTCGATATAACTGAAATATCGTTGAAAATGGCGTTAAACACCATAAAACAAACAAAGCTTTCTTTGAAACAAGACACATTCTTAATAGCTTTTTTTTATATTCCATTTGTCAAATTTAAGTTTTTGAATATTTTTCATGCTATGTCCCTCTATATATTGAAACCGCTAGTTCTGTTCCTCTCTATGTATCTATACAAGATCTTTATGTACAGAGTTACTGACTTTAGACTTATTGGATGGTCCTTTAGACAGTTTATGTTGTTTTTGTTTCGTTGACCGGAAATACACAAAAGAAACAAGAGGCTCAAAGGTATCAAAATGAATATTGTCTGTTTTAATCCTCTTTTCTGAAACAAGACTTGGTAGGAATGTTTATTGGATGTTCCTCTTAAAAGTTTTCATGTTCTTTTGATTGCTCGAAAGTACACAAAAAGAAACAAGAGATCCATAGGTGTCAAAAATGGTGTTGTCAATATACTGTTCAAACATGTATATCTTTTACTATAGAGAATTATATGAATCTTCAGCTCTTGCAAATTACTGAAGGAGCCGTCGTGGTCGTGATCGTATGGTAGTTGGATTTACAACTACCTATGCAATCAGTGCCTATCACCACTAACATTGTGAGTTTGAATCCCGCTCATGGCGAGATCTACTTGATATAACATTATGTGATAAAGTTTGTTAGTGACTTGCTGCAGGTCGGTGTTTTTCTCCTGGTACGCTGCAGGTCGGTGTTTTTCTCCTGGTACTCTGATTTCCTCCATCAATCAAACTGACTGCTACAATATAGCTGAAATATTGTTGAAAGTGGCGTTAAACATCAAAACCCTAACCCCATCATCATGAAATAAAAGGTAGATCAACTAAATATCATGTTTTATGTTAATATTTGAAAGAAGAGAACAAAGAAACATTTCTTTTGTTCACCTTGTAAAAATGTTCGTCCATAACAGGGACTGTAGTAAAATCATTGCTTGTATAGATTTGTAAACTTGTGTATTAAATTTATTGTAGGAAAGATTCAATTACAAGTTTTCTGTCGGAGACAATCAGTGTTATAGAACCACTACAGGAGAATGAAGAAAATCTGGAGCTGATGCAGGTCTAGCGATATTCAGTATTGTATGGGGGGGGGTATTTAGATAGGAGAAATATGAAGTTAACAGTGGAACAACAAAATGAGAGCGTTAACTTTTCTTATCCTTACACTACAATAAAAACATAGATATCAAATTTAGTGTGCACGACGCATTTCTGGAATAACCTTCATCAGGTACGCTCATAATCAAATCAAAAGATTGGACAGGTAAATAGTTTAAACGTCTTTGGGAGCAAGTAAACCAATGGACCGTAACAGGATAACCAATATAGGTTAAAGTCACTACAAGCTTTGTATATAATTTTCAGTGACTTGGGGCTGGTCGGTGGTTTTCTCATGGTACTTTGGTTTCCTCCACCAGTAAAACTGACCACCATATTGTTGGAAGGGACATTAAACACTATAACCCTAACCCTAAGCAAAAATATTAAAACATTTGTTATAGAATCTTCTCTTGTGTAAAATTTGTTGATGTCAGCAAAATTGATTTTTAAGTCGGGAAAGTTAAATTTGATGAATTTGATATATTGATTAAAAGAAAGGTAGAATCATATACTAAGAAATGAAAAAGGAAAATTACCTCAATGTTTCAAACTTGTTTTCCAGAATATTACCGATTTCTATTGAATTTTTTTGGGGTAATAAACTATTTGTTTATCTCGCAAATAAACATAAGTATTTTCATATATATTACTGTAATGTAATTAACACCATAGACCTCCAGTGAATGCATATTTCCTGACCAGTTTACTAGTAAGATTGGCTGAGCAATTACCAAACTGAAGTAATAATAATAATAATAATAATAATAATAAATTCTTTATTTATAGAGGGTTACACAGTTAGTTCATAACTAATCTTCCCTGAGGCCACGGGGGGGGGTCACTTCCTATATACTTGTATATACAGACGTGCCGCTGGATTGGGTCGGTTTTTTTAGCTGTCAAATATATGACTGGGGTGGAAATTTTGTATTAGGATATGTCAATGGGTGGTAATTGGTAAGCAAATAATATATGAATGGGTCTTATCTTTAATACATTAACACACAGATAAATTCCTATGTCTGATCACTACGATCTGGAGTCGATGTCCTGCGAGGAATCTGACATTATATAATCCTCCGATAATTGAATAATCAAGTGTCAAATTAATATATTACAGGATGTCTCTTATCTGGACCATGTCTGTACAAACAATTAATAATTAGCAATCTCGGTTTCAGGTAAATAAAATATATGAATGGGTCGACATTCTAGGTAAGGAATATATGAATGGGTAGGATTTTTTAATGTGTCAATATATGACTGGGGGGTGTTTTCCAATTCCCAGCTACACCCCTGTACCTCAAATTACCAGAAGCGACCCCCCCCGTGCCTGAGGCCTCATTGACATATTTCAACATACATTGTAAAATACACTATACAAAAGTTACACACAAGAAACAATACATTGTAATAAGTATACACAAAAAGATTTAGTAAATATTTAATGGTAATTTAAGGTACATCATCATTTAAAATGAGACTTTTAACTTCTATTTTAAATGCATTATGAGAGGAAGCTTGCCATATTAAATATACAGGTGCTTCATTCTTTAGACATTTTGAAACAAGAAGATATTTATGGTATTTGATTCTTTGTTCAATACTCAAAGGAACTGTATTAATGTTCCTATCTGGTCACCAGCTTGGTAAACTGGTCAGGCAAGGGGTAATTATGACAGTCTGTTGTGCTTATTGCAGCACAGTAAAAATATTATTTTTATCACAATGAAATATTGTTATTCTAACAGATATTACATGAAGAAGTGGAGAAGTTAAATGAGACGATTGAAGCTACACGTAAACCTAAAGCTTTTGATCTGTGTAGACGAGGAGCGCTATTAAGAAAACTTGGAATGGTGAAAAAGGCAGAAGAAGATCTAAACAGGTACATCATAACTCTAGATAAACTTTATCTTGATACAACATTATGTGATATAGTTTGTCATTGACCTGCGCCAGGTTTCTCCTGATACTCTGGTTTCCTCCACCAATAAAACTGACCACCACGATATAACTGAAATATTGTTGAAAGTGGCATTAAACACCATAATCCTAACCCTCACCCGAGATAAGCTTCAAGTAATTGTGTTTTTTACTCCCTTGTTTAGAAATCAGTTAGGTTGATTGATTGATTATTGCTTATTGCTTGACGTCCAGCAGCGAGCAGTATTTCAGCTATATTCAGGACGAGAACAAGTTAAATTATATATGTAAAAACCACATAGAAATGAAGTTAGTGATGGGATAACTAGGGTCAACAACTTTTGTCTGCCACTGATAAAGTATGGTGAGTTGTGTAGGGATGAAATTTTGTTGTTGTTCGTATTTGCTACAATGCGCCTACTCTTTATTGAAATCAACAAAAAAAGTCTTTAGTGTGCAGGGAGCAAGGCATTCTCCAAATATGTTACCCGCTATTGTCCACGGTCAGGCTTTCTGTATTATAACTTGATAACCCTCCACCAAGATGGCTCCCCCTATCCACCACATGGGGAGGTGCTGAGCAGGTCTGTAAATTTGAGGCTTGGGAACTTTCACCGGTACCCAGAAAATCAGTTAGGTATCTTGTATTTTTCTTTTGAGTACATTGTATTTGAAACTCAATACATGTATTTGTACATTATCATTTTAATTTGGTATTTCATTAATTTATTTTTGGGACTAATAAGTTCTGTGCTGGAGAAGATACAAAAACAAATTCTTTATATTTTAATGATAGAGAGGAAATTTTAAATTTTATTTCAGAGTAATACAAATGGAACCAGATTTAACAGATGCATATTGGCACAGACATTTACTGTATTTACTACAAGATAAGAAAAAAGAGGCTCTCAGTGATCTCAACTTTATCATCAAGAAAAATAAGAAACATGCTGGAGCATGGAGATCAAGGTATAGTAATATTTATTTTTTTTGTTATGTCCTTGTGCTTAAAAAATCATTTAAGGTGGTACCATACACTTCAGGTAAAATTTGATCTGCTTGTTTAATTTTCTTATTTTTTTGGCAGTGTGTTTGAATATATCCACTGTAATAAATATCAAAATTTTAACAAATTCCAACCAAGAGACTCAGAGCTATAAATTCACTAGCCACATAGCAGCTTTTCTCTCTGTGGTTTTGATCACTGAGATGCTTGAAATCTGCATACAAACATCATATGATCAAAACGTTCAACTGATTTTAAAGAGTTATCTCCCTGTAGTGTTAGGTACCACCTTAAGGGGCTGTCATGGTCGTGATCATATGGTAGTTGGATTCATAACTATCTATGTAATCAGTGCCTATCACCACTAGCGTAATGTTGTATCGAATCCAGCTCAGGCGAGGTGTATTCGATACATCATAATGTGATAAAGTTTGTCAGTGACTTGCGACAGGTCAGTGGTTTTCTCTGGGTCCTCCGGTTCCTCCACCAATAAAACTGACTGCCACGATATAACTGAAATATTGTTGAAAGTGGCATTAAACACCATAAACCTAAACCTAAAAAACATATCACTGATGTGGGTTCATAGACTGATACCGACATTAAGTGTTATTGTTTCCAGGCATATAGCCATTGGCTGGTGATTTCACCTCTTAGTTAGTTATAACTGGTTTTCCAATCATTATACCCCCTGCAAACAAAGTTTGGGGGGGCATATTGGAATCACCCTGTCCGTCCGTCCATGTACCTTGTCAGCGCAACTCCTCCTAAGCGGCTTATTGGATTTTTGTGAAACTTTACACAGTTGTAGTACACTACCTGCAGATGTGCAGGAAGAAATATGGTTGCTGTCCAAAATTTGGAAGTGGAGATAATTCAACTTATACTTTCATGAAAAGGGGGGGGGGACATGTACCTTGTCAGTGCAACTCCTCCTAAACGGCTTATTGAATTTTTGTGAAACTTTACACAGTTGTAGTACACTACCTGCAGATGTGCATGAAGAAATATGGTCGCTGTCCAAAATTTGGAAGGGGAGATAATTCAACTTATACTGTGCGTCCGTCCATGTAGCTTGTAAGCGCAACTCCTCCTAAACGGCTTATTGGATTTTTATGAAACTTTACACACTTGTAGTACACTACCTGCAGATGTGCATGAAGGAATATGGTTGCTGTCCAAAATTTAAAAGGGGAGATAATTCAACTTATACTTTCACGAAAAGGGGGGGGGGGCATGTACCTTGTAAGCGCAACTCCTACTAAGCTGCAAGTGGGGGGTATCACTCAGTGAGATCACTCACACAGTTCTAGTTTGATTACGAGCATGCCTGATAGAGGTTATTCCAGAAATGAAACTGTAGATATTGATTTAATGTGTACGATGTGTTTAATAAGTCTGGGTTAAAAATGTTTCTCCCATTATTACGGCATTTTAACCCCACTGAACCAGTGGTGGAAAAATCTGTAATCCTCTAGAGAATTAAAATGTCTTGTGCCTTTCCCTGCATTAATTTCAAATGTATTAATTTCAAATTTTGAAATAAAGTTCGTGTTAAATAATGGGAGAAACAAATTCTCCTTCAGTTGGCCATGTGGGTTACGATATTTCTCCACTCTCGAGAGTTAAATTAAAAATTTTAATTTAACTCTCTTGAGTGGAGAAATATCGTAACCCATGGGAAACTGAAGGAGAATCTATATAGATATCAAATTTAATTCAATTGTCTTTGGGAGCAAGTAAACTAAAAAGTCTAAACAGGATAAGCCAAACTCGTTAGTATGATGATTAATCTGGTATATCTCAAAATCTGTAAACTTTTATGATTTTAGAGCAGAGATATACAGACAACAAAATAATGTTGAAGAAGCTATAATGAATTACAGACAAGCCATTATCTTAAACCCTAGAGACCATGAAGCTTACTTCAGGAGAGCAGAAATGTATGAAAAGGTAATCTATAAATAGACAATTACAGTCCTCAAAATGAAAATTTGAATTTTCTGGTCGAAATCAAATTCTTGAATTTATTTTTAAATAGTTCTAAATAAAAACTGAAAAATTTACTGGTCTGAACAAAATTTTACTGGTCTTGGGCCGGAGGACCGGTGCTTCATCGTGAGGACTGCAATTACAATGTATTTATTTACAGCAAACATCAAATTTTGAATATTTTGCATTATCTATGATTCAAACCTTTTGAGATCCCACCTCTCTTGAAAGACCACAATTTTGCAGATGTCAGATGTGGCTTCAGTGTATTAACAATCTATATTTTCAGACATATTTTTTATTTCTATATTTCAGAAAGGAGACAGTCATTTACTAGCTTTAGAAGATTATTCCAAGTGTATAAAGATAAACCCTTTGAGGACAGATGCCATACTAAAACATGGATTATACTATTTCAAGAATGAGTATGTCATTGCTTAATGTTTTACTCTTTGTGTATTATATGATTAACAACACTTCATGTGTATTTCTTGGGTTGATATTATGCAGATGAAAATACATTTAACATTAAATTTCTGTCACAATATGTTTAGTACAATTAAAGATTGTCAGATAATAGTTAAAACTTTTCCATTAATTTATAGAGATTTGATTGGTGACATTTTCTAGCAAGGCTTCTTATGTTTGTTTTCATTGGATGTTTTCAACTCTGATTTGAGTTCATTATTTTTGTCGAATTTATTACCCTTATTGTGGACATTTTCTTTCTTTCTAGCCATGGCCTTTAATACTTAATGATTTTTACAAAAAAAATTGGAAATAGTCGACTGTACGTGTTTAATTATTATAATCTGGGCAAACTTACCTTTACCCCTTAATGAGCCTCAAATCACCTACCGATCGATAAGTTCAGATGACAATTTATCAATGTACACAAACATGTCAGTTTGTTAATGATTTCATATTAAAGAATACACATGGAAGCATGCTAATTTATTGATTAGAAGATCAAAGCGTCGGATAAGACAAGATTAATTAAGAAATAAATCATGGAAGCCAGAATGTGTTGGGAGTTTTAACATGGATTGGCGGATATTAGTATTTTATCCCGAGCCAGAAGCGAGGGATAAAATTTACTAATATCTGCCAATCCATGTTAAAACTCAAAACACATTCTGGCTTCCATGATTTATTTCGATTCTGATATGTCTAAAGAGTACAAATACGGTTGTATACTTTGATTGGAAGATGGTAATTTATATTTACGCTTTCGGAAAATGTTGCACACAATTTATGTAACTCAAACAATACTGTGCCCTCTATCTGCATTATTCGGGGTACAATTTATGTTGCCAATGGAAAAGTCAGTCACATTCACCGGCACATGTGCTAATGAGATTATACCGAATGGATAACTCACTCGTTTATTAACAAAGCGAAAAAGGAGGCCATGTTAGAATTAAGTATAATTAATGCCACTGGGACAAGAAAACAGTGTCGGATATCAGAAGTGGTAGGTTTCGGAATACATGAGGATTTTTTTTTAGACAAAGGATGTTAAAGCAATATTTTTGGACCAGAAAGTTTTGCCGTATGTCACATGATGTCGGAATACTTGGGTATCAGATTGCACAAGTTCCACTGTACTGAATAATTTGATATATATGTTTGTAGGAGTTGGCACAACGCTATATCAGATTTTACAGATCTTTTGAGAGTAGATCCTTTGAATGTAACAGCTAGGATCTACAGAGGCCAAGCTAATGCTAAGATGCAACAATGGACTCCTGCAGTGGAGGACCTGTCTGCGGCTATACATTTGGATCCCATGAGTTGGGAGGCTTTCTACCATAGGGCTTGTATTTTGAGAAAGTAAGATTTTGTATGTAAATGTACAATCTCATGTGATTGTCAAAACAATCAACATAACATCAAATAACATAGAGTTTTGAATTTATCCTCAATGTAAGAAATTAAGGTGTAAGTAGAGTTTGAAGATGCCAGAGGGGTAATCAGGCTCCGTAAAACGAAGAATGACAGACAGCACAATACCCAAATGAAAAAGGTCAAAAGGACAAACAACGATCTACAAAACACTACACAGAAAACTAAAGATCGAGTAACACAAACCCCACTAAAAACTGGGGATGAGCTGCCTACCCAACCAGAGCACCTAATTTCACCCATGGTTTTTAGTGGGGTTTATTTTTCTGTGTAGTGTTTTCTTGACCTTTGTTTGTCTTTTGCCCATTTTATTGTTATCTGTCCTTTGATTTATAGCTTCTGATTACCCCTTTGGTATATTTAAACTTGACTTAGGTTATTCATAAAATGACCTGTCTGAATTAGAAATAACAGTGATTCAAATATAAACGTCTTTTTTAAATAAAAATGTAAATTTGTAAATATTATGAATGTTTAACACCATTTTCAAGAATATTTTAGTTTGATGAAAATTAAAAATTCTATCACACACAATACATCAACAACTGTATACAACCTTAAGCACAGGGAAATGTTTTAACTATTGTTGCTCTTTAAGAAATTATTATCTTTTAAGTTGTAGTCCTCACCCAGTGAGGGCCTTCTGTGACCCCTATTGTACCTCAAAAAGAAATTATGTTCATTTAACTTGCAGAGCTCACCCGAAGAGGGCAGTGCGTGACCCCTATTACAAGTCATAGAAATTTTAATAATTTATTTAACTTACAGAGCTCACCCAAAGAGGGCAGTGCGTGACCCCTATTACAAGTCATAGAAATTTTAATAATTTATTTAACTTACAGAGCTCACCCAAAGAGGGCAGTGCGTGACCCCTATTACAAGTCATAGAAATTTTAATAATTTATTTAACTTACAGAGCTCACCCTAAGAGGGCCTTACATGATTACAGTGTTTCCTTGTTAATTAATGATTCAGATGACAACTGTATGTCATATCTACACAGAGGAATACTATATAATGCCATGCATAGGTGAGTTTTTGTATTAGTATCGTAGCTCAAGCATGACTTTATTGGGGTTTTAATTCTAGATTGGTGTATGGCGTTTTACGCCACTTTCAACAATATTTCAGTTATATCGTGGTGGTCAGTTTTAATGGTGAGGGAAACCGGAGTTCCTGGAGAAAAACACAGACCTGTCGCAAGTCACTAACAAACTTTATCACATAATGTTGTATCGTTGTTTGAATTCTGATAGTTAAATCAAACCCTACGTGATCAAATTATGTAATGTATTTAAAAAAAATTAATTTTGTAAGAGATTGATATCAGTGTTGTAGTTTGAGCATGATTTTATTTGGTTCAAATTCTGAGAATTTAATCAAAACCTACTTTATCAAAGTATGTAATATATGTTAATAAAAATATATTTGACTATACCATAATAATACTTATAAAAGCAATAAAGAATTTCTGGTTCTTACTTTCAACAATATTTCACTTAGATTGTGGCTGTTCATTTAATTTGTGGAGAAAACCACCTATCTGTTGCAAGTCACTGATAAACTTTATCACACAAAGTTGTATCAAGTACACCTTGCCATTAGCGGGAGTCAGACTCACAACTTTAGTGGTGATAGGCACTGATTGCATATGTAGTTGTCAATCCATCTACCATGCGACCATGACCACGACGGCCCCCTCTGAAACTTTAAAGAAATGATCTATGAATTTTATTGTTAAATTAAGATTCCTCATTTGATGAAATTTAATATATCATATGATTGAAATCCAGTGTAATAATCCCGATTTATTGAGATATTCATTTATTAAAAAATCCCCAAAACACATTGGACCATTAGAATAAAAACAATGTTGGAATTTATCCACCAATTTATTTCAAAGGGTTTTAAAATCTGTTGTACAATATTTGTTTCAAGGATGCTGTATTTTACTAAAAACTAAAAGTCAAGAAATAATCTGTAGATTTATTAGACTATGTAACAGCTGTGTGTATTTAAATTTTCAGGTATGAAGATGCCATACCAGACTTTGAGAGTGTATTGAAATTGAGAAAAGATGTCGCTGGTGCCCATGTTAACCTTGGACTGATCTTTATGAACCATTATGAAAATTATCACAGGTACATTGATGACCTTTAACCTACTTTATGAAAATTATCACAGGTACATTGACAACCTTTAACCTACTTTATGAAAATTATCACAGGTACATTGACAACCTTTAACCTACTTTTTGAGTGGTATACATTTTGTGATGTTTACATAAGATTAAAGATTGTCTGATACAACAGTCATGCCTTACTTAATATAAAATTGTGTATAGACAGAAGTCAACGATCATTTTCGTTACATACATGTGTACATGTGAGATCTTAATAAAAGATATAGTACACAAAAAATAAATTGTAGGACATCTATAATGTGTACAACAACACCACAAAATAAATACATAAGATATAAAAACTGCGATGAAAACACTTAATAAATAAACAATAGATATTTTGTATATCAGATATATTTTTTCAGTATATTGATTTAAATATCAGTTTGACATTGTTTATTTGTAAAATATTTTTGACGATTGATTTCATTATAATCGTATATTTATTTCACCTACATCTATGCTCACCTCGAGAGCAGTAGATTGTCGGTTCGAGCCCCGATCAGGTTAAACCAAAGACTTTTAAATTGGTATCTGTTGCTTCTCCGATAAGCACGCAGCATTAAGGAGAAAGAGCAAAAACTGGTTGGCTCGGAATCAGGATAATGTGTCAGAGTGGGGTGACTTGTCTACCCACAGACTGTTACGTGTTGGTCTAGTATAAAGGGGAACTCATCATCATCTCATTGAAAATTAACTTCTTCTCGCCATGATATAGCTGAAAAATTGCTGAGTTGGCACTAAACAACAATCACTTACTCACTCACTCACTCATTCATCATTAGTAACACATTATTTAGCAATTTTTTTGTTTAATTAAAAAAAAATATTTTGTTTTTTTTTCTTTAATATTAATCACAAACATATAATTTGTCTTTTAGAGCAATTAAGAAGTTTTCTGCAGCAATTAAAGTGGATCCTACCTACGTAAGAGCTTATGTGTGTAGAGGGGAAGCCTATCACAAGATACATGAAGTAAGTTTTAATACTTATTATGATGGTACACATAAAGATCAATTTATGTGTGTTAAGAGTAGCGCTTATTAGCTCAACTGCATCAGTGGTGTAATGGTTAGCGTGCTCACCTCGGGTGCGGTATATTGTGGATTCAAGCCCTGATTGGGTCAAACCAAAGACTATAAAATTGGTATTTGTTGCTTCTCCGCCAAGCACACAGCATTAAAGAGAAGGAACAAAGAGTAATAGGCTCAGAATCATGATAATGTGTCAGTGTGGGGCGACATCACTATCTGTGGACTGTTGTTTCAGAATCATGATAATGTGTCAGTGTGGGGCGACATGACTATCTGTGGACTGTTGTTTCAGTCAGCTAGCTCTTTAAAAATCCAACTCAGCGTGTTGGTCTAGTACAAAGCTGACCTCACCATCATCTCATTGGAAATGAACTTGTTCTTGCCATGATAAAGCTGAAAAATTGCTGAGTTTGGCGTTAAACAACAATCACTCACTCATTCAATATGCGGTTTTAAGTTTATTCATTTTCATTAATTTGACTATAATGTGTAAGTAAAAAAAATGATGACAGTCAATTTCACTTTATTTATGAATATTTTGGTGTGTAAGAATTTGTGTTTGTGATTGAAGAAGAAGGAGGCTACACATAGAGAGGGGTCATGTTGTGCTGAGAGCTTCCGGTAGTATATTGACAGATTTCCTCTAAATCTAACGGTTTCAAAGATAAAGTCAAGCGGAAGGGGCCAACAAAAGTTAATCCAAAAATTTCATCCAATATTAATGCATTTTTTTTGTAGTGAAATTTTTAACTTGAGTACTGTAAGACCAGTACCCAAGTTTGAAGAAATTTAGGTTTTAAAAAACAATCTGGATGCTAAAACACAAATAGTACAGGTATAAAAGTATCACATGAACTCCAAAATTAATTTGTAAGAAAAAAATTCTGAACCTGTTAAATAGGTTTTTTTTTTTTCACCATAACAAGAAGCCAAGAACACAATATCTTTTTTCTTGAAGAAAATAATTTGATTGTCTACTCATAATGTTATATACTATTTTCAGTTGAAGCAAGCTCTGAGTGATTTTACCAAAGCCATCCATCTTAGACCTGATGTTCACCATTACTACATGTATAGGGTAAGGCAGAATTTTTATTTATTTTAATGAATCTTTTTTTTTCGGTTATTTATTTTATCCTGCAATGACAGCATTTACCGACCAATATAGCCTGCCCAACATTTTTTTTTTTATATTGGTCAGTTATAAATAGAACACTGACAATGTGTTTCCATAAAAATATATCTGTGATGTCCAAATAAACAGAGGTTCACGGTATTTTTACGTCGCCCATTTCGAATTTTTAAAGGGTTTTAATGAACAAATTATTTCAAATACTTTTATCATCGTCCAGTAAACGTTTATTTGCAATTTAAAATTGCAGGATAAATACAATACATGTGCACTGTCAAAGCATATAGGTAAATATGTGTATTCGGCACGTTTCCTCCATTTCTAAGCCTCATACACATATTACCTATATGCTTCAGCAGTGCACATGTATTGTATATATATTTTATATCAAAATAGGGAGTTGAATATGTTATTATTTTATCAGAAAGACGTGCTATTACGTGATATTTCGTTTATTTGAGAAAAAAAAATGTTTTTATCGCTATAAAGCAAAGGGTATAATATTTATTGTCCCCATCAGCTCCACAACGGAGGGACATAGTAATGGTCACCGTCTCTCCGTCCATGACACTTCTATGAAACATAGATGTGTCTACACTTGTTTTACATATAATGTTGCATTTACTTCTTTTGTCAAAATAAGTGTCATATATTTTTCAACATTTTTATTTTCATTTTTTGTAAAATCATAAATGATTTATTTAAAAGGAGAAAGAAAGATTGGCAATATTTTTGTGTCATTTCATAATAGTTATCATTTGATTTTTAACAGGGTCAACTTGTGTTGGAGATGGGCAATTTAGAACTAGCTGCATTCTGTGTCAGGTAAAACAGAGAATATATTATACTTATAATTTGTGATTTATTAGGAGAGAAAAAAAAAACATAGCTGGGTGTATATTTAGAAACATAACATATTAAGAATTGTTAATGTACACAAATAATCAGAATCTAATTTGCATATACCCATTTATTTATCATATAATTTGTTTTAGTTGGCTTTTTTTGTGATATGGATGTGAAATGTGTTGTAGTTTTTAAGGAAATTTGTCTATGCAGATGGACATGGTATTTATTAATATTTCGCTTGTCAGCATTTATATATTAAAATTAAAATTTACAGCAACAAAAATTATCCCTGAAAAAGGTGATGGAAAATCCCATGAGAAACCAAGTACATTTATTTTACATAATCATTAAATCGTCTTTTTGTCTCTCCTGTGATGACAGTTACTGTTTCATCACTGAAGGCGAGACATAGATATTGTTTTTCGGCAGTGACTGTGTTACTGTGCAGCAAATTAGCACCACAGACCTTCATGAATTCCTATTGCCTGATCAGTTTACCAAGCAGGTTGTGACCAAGTTGGAACATTCATATAGTTCCTATGGTCTTTTCAATTTGACAATTGCTCTGCCAATCTTCTAATTTTAAATCCTATTAGGACTACAAATTGTAAGCTTGAACAATAAAGAATGAAATTTATACTCTCCTCTGGTATTTTCTCCTGTTGACTTGTTGATTAGTGACAGAAACTAAATACTTACTTACTATATAAAGAGGGTAGATTTGATTTTGAATAGTTACAAAAATTCTAGATTAAAAAGTTTGTCTTTATAATTGTAGTGTCAAGTTTTCGTGATTAGCCCATTTTCTCCATTACTATACAACCTAGGTTCACCATATTTGGTTCACACATTGTTGATGGAGGGTACATGTGCATATTATTTATGCATATGTCACCTTGACTACAAAAATGCAGTCACATAATTTCAGAATTGTGTCAGTAATTTTCTTAATTTCAGGTCTATTGCACTTTGATTTAGTTTATTTTCTGAAAAAAATTTCACACACATGCACATTTATTGCATGGAGCCAGAAGTGACATATAAATCTGTGTGTACACTTGTTTTATTATGTATATATAGGTGTGTTTTGTGTAATTTGTGTCATCACACTTGTATTTGTGTTGTTGCTAGGATGTTTGTGTACGGACAAGACCGACGTAAAGAATTGAGAACAATTAATTTCCTCGCTGGGTAATTTCAAATGCACATTTTTTATCAATGCTGAACCACGACAATACAGTTTTTGATTTTTTTTGGTGCACATTTTAATATTTAATTAACAAATATCCATGTTAATATTTGTTTCCTGTCCCTTTTCCCTCTTTTTCTATTCTTGTTATTTACTGAACAACAATTCTACAAGATTTTATGAAGAATTTTTGTTTGGACTTATGAATTTTTTTATATTAGCCAGAAAGAGAAAATGTTAGACATTGGATATATCTATAATTAGAAAAAATTGTATTCAAAATATATACTGTATATACTGGTGGAAGTAAAATACAAGAAACAGAGCATGTGACTTTCAGATGTTTAATTTTATTGTTTGCTTTAAATTATGTTCTTTTAGGCCATGCAAAATTAATTACTTGGTTCTCAGGCCCTTTTTTGTCAAAATTGATGAGGGAGGGCGGCATTTTTTTTATCCTTTTACTGCTGTAAAAAGTGATGAGGGAGGCATTTTTTCTTCTTTTTTTTTTGTAAAATATATGGCAATGTATAAAACTTTCATTACTTTATCGAAAATTTCAATTTTATTTCTTCCGATGGTGGCAGAAACATCACAAGTGGTTATTTTTTATGGAAAAGTCCAATCCGCTGGTCCCAACGTACCATTTTTTATCTCCGTAAATAATTCCAATGAGGTACAAGTTTGGAGAAGCCCCCTATTATGTTCCCTGGTAAAACTGGCAAACATTTGTGCCGAATTTGCACAGAAACGATTGACATTTTGTCTAAATGTCAAACGGAAACACGTTTTTTATTCATACAATGTCATAACGATGCTTTAAATCTCATTTAAGCATGATGCGTTTTAAAGCGTTTCACCGACCAAGCGATATAAGAGAAAAAACAGATGCGGTTGTTTTTTCCGTACGGACAGCGCTACCGTATTAAATTTTTTTTTTTTACAATTTTTGCAATAAAATCGGCAATGCGGCGACGAATTTCCACATGCGGGCAGGCCTGAGAACCAAGAAATTAACTTTTTATGGCCTTAGTGAGGTTGTATTTTGATGATTTTCTGTTTTTTCATCCATCAAATGAAAAAGAACCAGTAACTGCTTTGAATAATTTTAAGAAATAATTAATATTTCATTAGAGATATAATTAGCGGAATAGAATAAAGAAAACAAACATAGGTTCAAATTCTACTTCAGTCTTTCAGTGTAAGAACAAATACACTCTCTACATTGAAGCTTTTATTACAAAAGTAATTATTGTCCAAGTCAGATCATGCTGTCCATGCTAAAACTACCATATTTTTATTTTGTTTTTTGCTGAAAAGTTTTGTCAATTGACCTTTACATTTAATTGTCATCGTTTTTAAACTGATTGCTCCATTTTCGACAGCCACAAAGGGGATTTACCGTTGTATTCTCAGTTATATTGCATCTCCAGAAATCAGCAGGGAAAATCAAATTTTAAACTCATAATCAGAAACATTTTCAGGGACCAGTTTCACAAATACATGTGTATACCAAATGGATAATTTTTTCCCGAATGTCGACCCATTGTATTGTTTCATATGTGTTGAAATACCAGATTAAACACCACTTTTGATTGTCCATTAATCACCTTTTATAACTACATGTAATGACATACAAATGTCTCTACAGATTTTACAGAATTAGATGTGTTTCTGTCTGGCAATTCTAACTTATAATTATATTATAGTTTATATATTACATACACCCCCTTTCTTTAATACAATACTGTTATATTTGTTTGATCTGTTTTATTGAACACAGCATACTTTTGGTCTTGTTGATGTACTCCATCAATATTTTGTTAAAGTTCATGCAATGAAGCAGACCAATTCAATTGCAGGCTACCTCTGACGTTGTCTTAATATTCTATGTGCCATTTTTTATGACATACCCCCCCCCCCAGCAATATTTTAGAGATATTCAACCGAAAATTTTCATATTTCAGTTGTTTCTTTAATATTGGTATAATCGTGCACACAAAAATAGAAGTTAGAAACCGGTGTCCCATCAACTAACTCTGAATTTGCCTGAGTAAAACCACTGGCATATTTGTTATCCATAGATAGATTTTTTTTTCATTAATTTTTATATGTGACCGCAAACATTTTACGGTCATGTTTTGTGACATATATCACGAACATGTTTAGAGAGTAATCAATATAACAGAGATATCCTTATACCGTTTGATAGTTTGATAAACATGTATCAAACATTATGATATATAAAAATAAAATTCTGATACTTCTTCCTCAGACTTAAGATATATAGAAGATTTATATTTATACTATGTTTGTGTGAAATTAATTTAAGCTATAGATGTGTTCTCCCATATATAATTAGCAGAATATTTTATTTATTATTAATTTAGATAGGCTATACGATTTACGTTTATTTTAAAACAATTGGTTTACATGTTTATTTTATGTGGTAATGGGTTTTAATTTTATTCCTACAACAAAAATTACAAAATTGAGCAGAGTGTAACTTATGATTCATAGAATCTTTTTATTCTTGACCTTATTTTTCACTACCGGGAATGAAAATTATTTCAATTGTTATAATTTTGAAAATAGAAGAATAACAACTAACGTAAGAAGACATTGATCCACTATATTTGATACTGCTATTCCAATTGTGAACAAAGGTCTCTAACTAATATGAATTTTTTTTTTAGATGTTTATGAGTTTTTTTTATCATGTGATCCACTAACTTCGTAGAATATCTAAAGATTTCATAGGCTTGTCTTTGATTGGTCAGTTGAAATCTGACCTCTGACCTCTGACCTATTGAATTTTGATAGATATCAGTGGATTTGCTAGATATAAACAAAATAATAACCTCCCACAAACATATTAAAACCTGTTTCTTACATTCTTACACGAAATATTTTGTAGGCATGCCGCAGATTTGAGTACAGATTCATCACTTGGACAGATGCCGACACAACAAGCTGTGGTACAGTCCTTCTTAAAGAACTATGATAAGGTTAGTGTTCTCATTATCCTCTTGGAAGAGGAATGGGTGTATAATGAAACACAGGTCTGAAGAAATCTTACTGTCTCTATTTATAGATTCCTGCTAAGTTTAGGTCTATGGTTATTTTGGAGGGAAATATGTTTATTCTGAATACTAATGAGTTTGAAAGCAAAGCTAGCCAATTTTTGTTATGTGTGCTAAAGGTCATGAGGCAGCCTGGTTGGCCGATAGGTTAAAGGTTGTTGACTTCTAACCACAGACATGTATTTTCTCCCTGATATGGGCCCTCTTCAAGTGCTAAGGTGTCCAAATACCTACTCTCTAGGCTGCTGAATTTCTTCTACCTCTGCATGAATTCCTCTCCAAATAAGTGTGTTAGTTATGATATAGGTGGAAAAATTGTTAAAATTGGTGATAAACACCTCTAACCCACCCACCTCCCCTTCTCACCAAAGGAGTGAGTGAATGAGTAAGTGTTGTTGAATGCCATAGGAGTTTTTCAGCTATATCACAGCAAGGATAAGTTACATTTGATGTGATGATGATGATAATGTCCACTTTGTACTAGACCAACATGTTTAGTTGAATTATTATCTTGCTAGCTCACTGAAACAACAGTTTGCAGGTAGACATGTAGCTCCACTTTAACACTATCCTGATTCTGAGTCGACCAAGTCTTTGCTCTTACTCCTTAATGCTGCAGGCGTAGGAATATTCTCTGGTTGGATTTAAATAATATAGCAAAGCATAATATAATTGAAAGTTTGTCCCATTGATAAAACAAGGGGGGAGGTGTAATGGTGTTTAATGCCACTTTCAACAGTATTTCAGTTGGATTGTGGTGGTCAGTTTTATTGGTGGTGAAAACCAGAGTACCGAGAGAAAACCATCAGCCAGCAAGTCACTGACAAACTTTATCACATAACGTTGTATTGAGTACACCTCACCATGAGCTGCCGGATTCGACCTCCCAACTTTAGTGGTGATAGGCACTGATTACATAGGTAGTACTGTTGTAAATGTAACTACCATATGATCACGACCACTGCTGCTCCAATTTATAATTTAAAGTTTGTCCAATTGGTAAATAAAATAAGCATATTCAATTAAAACTACAAGGAAGTCTTATCTATTTTCTAGGCTATAGATGCCTTAGAAGCAGCCACTAGAGTCCAGCCTGTACCTTCTATGTTTATGTTACTGGGTAAAACACAGATGAAAGCCAAGGAGTTTACTAATGCCATTGGAAGTTTCAACAAAGCACTAGAACTTTTTGTAAGTATATAGTCAATGTGTGGAGAGGACCGTTGTAAGTTAATATAACTTGTGTCCTATTCAGTAGTTAAATGTTTAGCAATACAATATGTTTTAACTAAATGTGTTACTGTTGTATTTTGTGTAAAAATATGTGATGATATTAGTTTACACTGTAACAATTTAAGATGAGGAATTGTTATTAAGATTTTAAACGATATATTTTGGGTGTTTTTTATTTAGATAATTCTGTTGGGTTTTGGTTCACAATGACACCACTGCAAAAGGCAGTCATGGCAGTAAAGTACAATGTTCATTGAAGCATAACACACATTAAGAAGAGTTTGAAGATACCAAAGGGGCAATTAGAATCCGTAAATCAAGCTTCTTTTAATGGAAGAGTCCATTTTATCATCTGACAGGGAATTTTGTAAGATGTGGACTCTAAAACGGATATTATGACCCAAATTTAATTGTTCATTGACTTCATTTATCTTTTTGACATATTTTATATATGTACACTTAAGCCTCAGGATAATATTTAGAGTTTAGGTTCTTTTTGTAGAAGTATCCATTGATTCATAGGGACATTTTATGAAACAGAAGAAACATGTTTGCAGAATTCATGTTGAAAATTTTTGCAGTGACCTAAATTTCATAGTTCATTGGCTCCAATCAACTTTGTGTTAATTTTTATATATTATGGGTAATACTTCATCAGGAAATCTTCAAGCTAAGATTCTTCTTTGTATAAGTCTTAATGATATGATCATTATACATTATGAAAAGGAAGATATGTGCTGCTACTATATATGTATGTGTATTTTATGTATATTTCACCATGTATGTGTGTTTTGTGTATATTTCACCATATGTGTGTTTTGTGTATATTTTACCATTTATTTGTATTTTGTGTATATTTCACCATATATGTGTGTTTTGTGTATATTTTACCATGTATGTCAGGGTTCCCACACATCCGGGAAAACTGGAAAAACACAAGAATTTTATTTCAAGCCCTCCCAGGTGGGAATCACCCTTGAAAATCGAGAAGACAGCAAAAACTGGGAGAAACCTTTGAAATTTGTCTACCGTTGGTCATTAGATAACATTGAATTATTCCCCTTTGATCATTGTTCTTTTGTTCCTTTACAACTTTGAACCAACGAGTTCTGCAGCATATCATTCGTTTGATAGATATGGGAATGAATGACTTTGAGACAAGTATTGTAATGGCGAAACAGATCGTGAATTCTGTTCCATATGCACGTTTGTAAGATAAGGACGCTGCTTTGCAGAGATAGATCAGACCCCTTTTAAAAATCAAGAAAACTGCCAGACCTTTTCTGAAATCACCCTTTAAAATTGGAAAAAATCCTGGAAAAACACTGGAATTTTATGTTGAGAGTTTTGTGGGAACCCTAGTATGTATGTATTGTGTATATTTCACCCTGTATCATTTATATAATCAATTCTAGGGCAAGCTGTTTAGAACGGTAAGGAACGAAATGTATCATATATATGCATATTAACTTTTCTATCAGGTTTATCCATTGGTGCATGAAATGACACGCTTCATTTTCAGATTTATTTGAATTAGTATATTATTAAACAAATGCACATGATTGGGTATATAAAGACAGTACGTAGACGTTTAGTTATCTCCCTTTATTTAATGTAGAATTCAGATTATGGGTTTAAGGCATGATTTATTTGAAAAATATGGTACAGAGTTTAGAAATTGCACCTGCTTATGGTAAAAGGCATAGGGACAATAACTGTTTCCATAATTTACATTTCAGCACAGTTTTAACTTGTGGTGACAGTCACTGTCATTATGAAATTAATATTTTAAAACATATATTATGAAAAGAAAGTTTAAACAGTGATGGTCATCAATTCCACCAATATCAACAAAACGAACAATCACTTCTCATACTGTTTGTGATTACATGATTATCAACATACAAAGATTTGTCTAATTATATGGAAATAGAAATTTGGTTCCAGAGTTACGGAAAAAATATGATGTTTTCTCACTTGCTTTGGTCCCAAGCTATTATTCCTTTTAGAATGTAGCATTATGGACAAAAAGAAGAGAAGACCCCCCCCCCCCCTATGAAAAATCCTGTCGTCAGCTGTTACGATTTGTCAATATTGTCAATAAAAAGTTACATATAAAACAATGCTTTTCCAGCCATTGCTTTCATCTAACTTAAACATTTATTTTTTATGTCATATATTTGTAAAGTTGCATTTTGATTGGATAAACTCTTGCTTCATTTGCACGATAATAACAAGCTCGAACTTTTCTCTTATTTATTCAATTTCTCTCTTTAATTAAAAAAAAATGTGCTAGAGATGATATATGTAAAATTTTGCTTCTGCATGTGAATTTATTATTGAAATAATCTACCAACAATATACAGATATAAGATGGTATTTATTGTGTGTAATGATAATTAAATTTAAAAGAATTTACCAACAAATACTGGGCCGTCTTGATCCTGATCGTATGGTAGTTGGATTTACAACTACCTATGCAATCAGTGCCTATCACCACTTATGTTGTGAGTTTGAACCTCGTTCATGGCGAGGTGTACTCGAAACAAAATGATGTGATAAAGTTTGTCAGTGATTTGTGACTGACCGATGGTTTTCTCTGGGTAACTCTTTGTTTCCTCCACTAATAAAACTGACCGCCACGATATAACTGAAATATTGTTGAAAGTGGCATTAAACACCATAACCCTACCCTCTTAACAAATACTTCATAAAACAACAGTCCACATGAATCATTTTTTATTACTTAGATGCCAATATACTGAGATTTTTTTGCCAAATTTTCCATAGGTACTCATTTTCTAATCATGTCTCACTAGTCCCTGCTATAATGTAATATCCTACAATATATTTTACCCATCAAGAAGAGAACCCTTAATAAGGATTTTATTTTAATGGTTGATATTTAGTTAGATAGTTTTTACCCTTTTTATTACAATGTACCTCCATTTCATTTGATATGATAGTTAAAAACATTATAAAACTAGAAGTCCCAACACAAATTATAATGGCTTTATGTCCTCCATTTTCCCAATCCTAAAGGCTTTAGTAATACATTCATATACAGTGACACTTGTCTAAGCCGAACCTCCTTGGACCCAAATTTTGTGTTTGGTTTATACAGGTTAAATTAACAAAGATTTCCCTCATATGGACTTTATTTAAAGTTCTATTTATACAGGATTCCGGTTTATTCAGGGTTCGGTTTAAACAGGTTTAAAATAAAGTTCTATTTATACAGGATTCCGGTTTATTCAGGGTTTGGTTTAGACAGGTTTAAAATAAAGTTCTATTTATACAGGATTCCTGTTTATTCAGGGTTCGGTTTAGACAGGTTTAAAATAAAGTTCTATTTATACAGGATTCTGGTTTATTCAGGGTTCGGTTTAGACAGGTTTAAAATAAAGTTCTATTTATACAGGATTCTGGTTTATTCAGGGTTCGGTTTAGACAGTTTTCACTGTATTATGTATAAATTAGGAGCCACACATAAAAACCAATTGTAATATATATTATGCATAAGGTAAAAGGTGAAAAGGTCAAATCTGTTTAGTGTAAAAAGGTCTTGTATGTACAGGATAATTTAAAAAAAAAGTTGAATTAAAAAAAAACAAAAAACATAAGACTTGACTGACTTCAGAATACATTACCTATATTACCACTAATTATACTGTAACTATGACAATAAATGCATGAAAGCATTCCCACTTATTTCTAATGGGATCCTTCAATGTTAGTATTGTTCTTATTAGTAATAATAGGGTATTGGAATCGATGCATAGAAATATGATTATATTTTTATAATTTTAATCATATTTCTATGTATCGATTCCATTACGGTACCCTATTATTACTTATAAAAGCACAAATTTCGTAGAATGAAGAAAAAAATATATCACTAAACAGGCACAGTTTCAGGATTTAAAAAAAATGGGTAGGGAGTTGACATGCTATTTTTCTGCATAATTTAAAATTTTCCTTAGTAATTTAAAAACAGGGGATAGTTTCAACCACTGATACCTCCCACTTGGATTAAACCCACACATTGTAGTGTAGGAAAGGACTTGATGAGTGTTGGTTTTATTTCCATTTCACTATTGAATTAATATTAATCAAGAATAATCTATTATGTGTTCAGAAGTATACAATTCAATATTTAAACTTAAATTTGTAGTCGTTTGTAGAATAATCAATGGATTTATCTTCATCTGTGATAATATTTTATCTTAGATACATGTATCTTGATATACGATGAACTTCTTTATACAATTGTTTGATGTTATTTCAGAAACCATGGAAGGCTGGTGATCCATGGCCAAAGGAAGCTGCAGAAGCCCACTTTTTGATTGGCATGTGTAACATAGAACTGAAGACATACATCAGGGCATTGGAGGCATTCTCTGAGGCTATCAAACTCAATTCTAATTATCCAGATGTAAGATATAGATATACTTATAGTCAAAATGTCTTTCTAAAGGTGTGTTAATGCAATATGGTTTTCCATTCAACTTCCAAACGATTCTCATCGGCGGCAATGGTAAGACGAATGACCGAGTGTTCACACTATCCGACATTCCATTTTTCGATTTTGATATGATTTTTAATTAATATTTAACATGCAGCAGGTGCTTCAGTGAAAACAAGTTGGGGTGTGAATCTGAGCAGGATTTGATCCTGAAAATGAATTGCAAAAAATAAAAAAAACATTATGAAAGTAAGGGATATTTTTCTTGTATTCCTTGAACCCTGACGTCATTTGTTAACTAATGACGTCATAGCCATTCTCCAATTCCATCATCTCCTATTAGCTCACCTAATAATTCATCGTCTAAAATATTCTCATTCAATCTTCTTCTCAGAAAGCTCATGGCCTATTCCTATTAGCTCACCTAATAATTCATCGTCTAAAATATTCTCATTCAATCTTCTTCTCAGAAAGCTCATGGCCTATTGGAACCAAACTTGTCATAGATGTTTATTAGGTGGTGCTTTACAAAATGCTGATCAAATAACCAAGATGGCCATCACAGCAGTTTTTAACATAGGACCCTATGGGAAAATAGTATTTTAGCTCAAATAACCCAAGGGTTATGTGAGGCATTGTCATCACTTGGCATCTGTCGACGTCAGTGGTGTTGTCATTCACATCGTCTGTAAATTTGTACATTGTATAATCATCTTCTGTGAAACCACTTGGCCAATTGGAACCAAACTTGGTAGGAATGTTTATTGGATGGTCCTGTTGAAAGTTTTTTATATTTATGTTTGGTTATTGGTTAGTACTCAAAAGAAACAAGAGGCCCTAAGGTGTCAAATGATGTTATCTGTTTTTAATCTTCTCTGGGGCCAATTGAAACTAACTTGGTAAGATTATTAATTGGATGATCCTCTAGAAAGTTTTTTTGTTGTTGTTAATCGGAAGTACACAAAGGAAACAAGAGGCTCAAAAGTGTCAAAAAGGTTTGAATGCATTTTAAACACTATTGTTTTGCATTAAGAACTATGCCAAAATTATAATAAATGTATAAAATCCATCTTACAGGCATTGTATCAGCGAGGAGTAGCTAGGATGAAATTGAACCAATTATCAAAGGGAATACATGACTTCAACAGAGCTTTGGCCAAGAATCCGAAAATTTTCCAGGCATATCTAAGTAGAGCTTGTTATTATGGAATGAAGAGGAATTACACTAAAGCTATTTTGAGTTGTAATGAAGCTATTAAACTACAGCCAAAGAGTGTTAGGGCATATCTTTACAGGTAACTTGTTAACTTACAATGGTAAAGAAAGCCGAAGAGTGTTAGGGCATATCTTTACAGGTAACTTGTTAACTTACAATGGTAAAGAAAGCCGAAGAGTGTTAGGGCATATCTTTACAGGTAACTTGTTAACTTACAATGGTAAAGAAAGCAGAAGAATGTTAGGACATATCTTTACAGGTAACTTGTTAACTTACAATGGTAAAGAAAGTCGAAGAGTGTTAGGGCATATCTTTACAGGTAACTTGTTAACTTACAATGGTAAAGAAAGCCGAAGAATGTTAGGACATATCTTTACAGGTAACTTGTTAA
>MJUT01038336.1:472278-482427 GCA_002080005.1 Gigantidas platifrons | reverse complement strand
ATCTAATTTTTATTCTTATTATGTAACAATATGGTCAGGTTGTTATTTTCATTGAATGGCATCTCAAAATAGATTGCTTCACAGTAGGGGTCTTCCTGTATATTGGGTACATCCTGTATATTACAAGACAACCTAATTCCAATCACCTAGAAAATATTCCCACAACATGCATATTCTTTTTTTATAACCACAGTGATCAACCTTGCAAAGGACACAACTTGAAGACAGCATGAAATTCGAAAATGCAAAATAGTTGCATTTTGTATCTATGTTAGATAAGTCTTCACTTTAAATCGCTTAGTAATCATTTCAAAAAGCGTATATTATAATTTATATATTTACTTTTTAATTTCATACAAAATATTGATTTTATTTTACCACTTTTTTCTTATGCTTGAAAAGCAAAAGAAAAAAAAGTGCATGCAGTAGGATTTATACTGATTTTGTATGGGGAAAATAACGGTAATTAAAAAAAAATACATACAAGGTAATTTATTTGTTGTCATTATATCTCCGTTTACAAATCACTTCACAGCAGGTGTTATCATTGAATTTCAAGCCGAAATAACAGTATATTGTGACACCTGTACTAGAGAAACCATACATTAGCGTATCGATAAACCTCGAGAACATAATATTTTTGTATATTCCTAATGGCGGACACACTCGGAAGTCGATAATGGCTGCGCCCATGTTTTTAAGAATAAAAAGGTCTATAGTTCAATTAATCTTTTTTTACCAGATGTGAGATTCAGACTCATGTGCCTCTAGGTATGCCTCCTGTAACTAACATTGAGTGATTCAAGCTCATGTCAGTATCTAGTTATATGATCAGTTTTGTGTTTAAGATATCAAATTGTGTTATTTGTATTTAAGATATCAAATTGTGTTACTTTCAGTTTATGAAGGATCCTGTGAATGCCATGAGAGATTATCAACAAGCACTAAAGATAGATAACACATATTCCTTGGCTTACTTCAATGCAGCTAATGTCTACTTCCATACAAGACATTTTAAACAGGTAAAATAAAATGGTGGAAATTGTTTAACATGCATACATTAGTTAAGCTATTTGTCATCACTTTGCAACATCTCAACAGCGCCTGCAATATGGAGTCTATATTACTTAGTTGATACGATATTCCAGAGCGTGTGGTTCCTATCATGATTTCCTTGATAGAAGGTAGCTGGTAACTAGGAAGCTACTGAACCAAGGGTTCCTCTTAGATAAGTTGTAGTCATCACTTCAAAAGATTTACGGTCGCCACTATGACTTGGTTAACTGTTATAGAGTATCTGTGTCACAAATGACCATGGATATGTTCCATGTCGCAATCACAAACTGGTCCTACAAGAGTAACATGACGGGTGCCATATGAAGCAGGAAATGCTTACCCTTCCGGAGAACCTGAGTTCACCACCAGTTTTAGTGAGGTTTGTGTTACTCAATCTTTAGTTTTCTGTGTAATGTTTTGTAAATCATTGTTTGTCCTTTTGTTCTTTTTATTTTGGCTATTGTATTGTCTGTCCTTCAATTTACGATTTCTGATTATGCCTGAGATGAGAGCCTGTCTTTGTCCATCGTTGGCTGTACATACAATTTTAAACGTCTTAAGGTGGTACCATACACTTCAGGTAAAATTTGATCTGCTTGTTTAATTTTCTTATTTTTTTGGCAGTGTATTTGAATATATCCACTGTAATAAATATTAAAATTTTAACAAATTCCAACCAACAGACTCAGAGCTATAAATTCAATAACCATATAGCAGCGTTTCTCCCTGTGGTTTTGATCACCGAGATGCTTGAAATCTGCATACAAACATCATATGATTAAAACATTCAACTGATTTTAAAGAGTTATCTCCCTGTAGTGTTAGGTACCACCTTAAGACGCTGAAAGATCTTTCAGTGGTAGTAATATACTGTACCTGATGAACCACAAGCTTCAGTTGTATGAAATCAAGATAACAGATAAATTTTACAATTACAAACACCTCACAGATTTGAAAGTCAATAATTTATTACAATAATATTATCTCTTTCAGGCCTATGAGTACTACAGCAAGGCATTAGAATACAACAAAAGAGATGAGTCAGCATTATTAAACAGAGCGATAACCAAGGTAATTTGTTAATGGCAGAATTTTATTTTACCTTAAGTGATGTGTTAAACTGGTGATAGGGGATCCCTCTTCTTGATGTCTAGATCTCTACCAAACAATAAAACACTTCAAATCACCAATTGTTTCCTCAAAAATTACAACAAAAATCTGGACAATAAAATATGTTTGCATCTATATTTTAAAGGAAAAGCAAACAGATTTCTGAAATTTCAAGTTACTAAATTGAAAGTTGATCATGAGACATTAAGTATTTAATAAATCAAAATATGATCTTTGTAAAGAAACACCAATTTAATGTCCTTGAGACTAATTTAAGGAGGTTTCTTTTCATATTCATATTTCACATATCTTCGTTATAACTATAAAGTATTAATTCCATTCTTGACATGATTTTTTAGGTGATGATGAGAGATGCACAAGGTGCCTTAGAAGACTTCAAAGCAGCTATCAAACTGAGTCCATACACAGCACATGTTTACTTTAACAGAGGGAATCTTTATGCTTCCATGGGTCACTTTGACAAGGCTGAGGCCGATTACTCTAAAGGTAGAATAAAATAGCTTCATAATGTCATTATAAATTCTAGTATTTGTAGCCTTGTTTGTTTACAAGGAAGCTTCTGAACAAAGGGTGCCTAGTAGTTAAGTTGGAAGTTATAACTGAAAGTTTTACGGTTGCCACCTTGATTCGGTTAACCATTATGGAGTACAGTATCTGTGTAACAAATTACCATGGATATATTCCGTTTGTCATAATCAAAATCCAGTTCTTTCCTCATTCATGACTTATTCCCAGGTTTGTAACAAGAGTAAAACCACGAGTGTCACATGTGGAGCAGGAACTGCTTACCCTTCCGGAGCACCTGAATTCACCCCCAGTTTTTAGTGTTGCTCCATCTTTAATTATCTGTGTAATGTTTTTTACATTGTTGTTTGTCCTTTTCCTTTTGGCCATTGTGTTGTCTATCCTTCCTTGATTTACAGATTCTGATTACCCCTTTGGTATCTTTTGGCCATTGTGTTGTCTATCCTTCCTTGATTTACAGATTCTGATTACCCCTTTTGTATCTTCAAACTTTTCTTATTTGTTTTATCAGAAACCAAAGATCTTAAAAAAAAAGCTTAGATTAAATTCTGTGTGTACTGTAAGAAGTGGCAACTGTCTGTTAATTATATCAAAGACAAAGACAGAGGTACTTGGGAATCTGAACAAAACAAGGGAAACACAAAGCGTGGCATATCCCCTCGCCTAAAAATTTGACCCGGTGACTTTGACCTTCAAAATCAATAGGGTTTCAGATTATCTTAAGGACTAAGTATGTACCAAGTTTGGTCAAAATCCATTGAACGATATTGATTCTAGAGTGTTCACAAGGATGTTACGGAAGGACGGACGGACGGAAGGAAGGACGGACTGTAGCGAAACTATATCCCTTCACAACTTCGTTGGTTAGGGGATAAAAAAAAAAAAAAAATACTCCTATGTTTTGTTTTGTTGTTTTTTTAACATACATTTTATACTTTATTCCAGCTCTATCTTTGAAACCAGACGATCCATTAGTACTGAAACGACGAGCAGACGTAAGAGGAAAACTTGGTAATCAAAAACATGCTATAGACGACTACAGATACGCCATAGAAATTCAAAGTAGAATGGAGGAATGTGAATAACTGTTAATTAAAGTCATCTACAAACTTTCCTGTTTGATCCATATCAGTTTCAATACACACTGTTACCAGATTCCTAGAAAAGTTACCCTCTTAGGTTTTCTGGAATTTGTTACTGTATATTCGATATCGCTTTGTAAGTTTTGTGATAGACTTTATTCTACTGCTGAAATGATTTGAAGTGATTTCCTTTCAGCAAATTTAATCTGTGATATTATTTTTCTACTGCAGAAATGATTTCCATTCAGACAGTTTGATCTGTGATATTATTTTTATCCTGTACTGGTTCTACTTGAGCAGTTGAATTGCATTGACTAGATAAATTTTTGTTATATAGTCACTGACCAAAATATAGTTTTTCTGGTACCTGATACATGCTGAGATACCGTCAGAAATGGTAACAGTATAAAGGTGAATGTCACAAAGGACACCATCAAAAACAATTAGAATGAAGCTTATTTCTGCTCTTTTTAGACAATTTGGTGGCTGTTTGGGGCATTTTGACATTACAGGATAAACACAATGCATGTAAATTATATATTTTCCGTCAATGTACGTATATTGTCTATGTAATTGTGTTGCATTGTGAAATGAAATATCTTTATTTTATTATTTTTTTATGAAATTTTGTTGTTAAATCATTTATTTATTTATACTTGTTAAAAAAATGTATGGATGTGAAAATTTGTTTGAAACCAAAAATAAAACATGATAAGTTTTTTAAATTTTATTTGAATTTTTATTACAAAGTACAAAATATGAATGAGATACATGTTTAACAGAATGAATGGATGGATCGACTGTGCAAACTGACAACAAAATATAACATACATGATTTCTTGTAACAGGATTTAATTTGGTAAAAAATTATATAATGCTTATTTTTTTATGCAATATTTCATAATAGTGAGTGAGTGATCATTGTTTCACACCAAATGAGCATTTTTTCAGCCATATCATGGTGAAAACAAGATACCTTCCAATGAGATGATGATGCTTTTAGCTTTGTACTAGACCAACATGCTCGGCTAATTTTTTTTTTTATAGTTCTAGCTCAAAGAAACAACAGTTTGCAGGTACACATGTTGCGCCACTCGGACACATTAACCTGATTCTGAGCCAAACAGTCTGAGCTGTTGCTCCTAAACTGCTGTGTGCTTAGCAGAGAAGCAACAAATACCAATTTTATAGTCTGTGGTTTGACCGACCGTGGCTCTAACCCACGATCTACCACACTCGAGGCAAGCACACTAAACGTTACACCACGGATGTGGTCAAACCCATGATCTACCACACTCGAAGCAAGCACGCTAGTCACTAATGCGGTTATATATTATACAATTAATAATCTTGGACATGCCACTCTACAATAAATGTCGAAAGGGGGACAACTCAAAACTCCTTACAGTCGCCAATAATAAGTTTTCCATATGCATCAGGGCTCACCGCACATAGTAAAAACAGGGTGACTTGACTTCTCCCTCTCTTGACTTAAGGGCGAAAGTGAGGGAAAATCTATGAGACTTCCGAAAATCAATCCAAATTTTAACGTTTCTTTCCCCACTACCACATGTTCCCCTACCTTTCACAAAACGAACGTGCTGCACAATGATCTTAAAAAGGATGCAATTCACGAGTTTGGAATAAAATATTGAACATCAAACCCTGTATGGGTCAAATTTCAGGAACATGGGAGTTCCTTTTATGTGAATATTGAAGAAAAAGTATCATTATTGGTGAAAAAAATACGGACTTGAAAAGACTGACAGGGCGACTAAAACTTCGCCTGTTGACAGAAATTGGGCGATTTCATTGAAACCAAGGCGAAGAAGTCGGCCACTTCGCCTGGTTTGGTGAGCCCTGTGCAATGGCCAAGACATAGGGAATCACTTAAAATAAAATTTGGGTTTTGGACCCCCCCTCCCCCCCCACCCATTCATATATCAATTTTGCACCTTTTCATGTTAAACTAGAGCATAATTATAGAACGATGTAGAAATATTACCAATACATCATAGCTATTGTTGTACTGAAAGGAAAAATTTATGACTTTATCATATATTTGAAAGCTGAAAAGGTCGACACATTCCAGTGGCACATCTGTATATAGGCAGTGAACCCCATTGTCCAACACACATGGACAGGAGAATGTCATACTTGTATCACTTGAAATATATACACACAGAATTTCACACAGGTAATAGCACTTTAGATATGTCTCTAACTAAATTACAAAACCTACATTTCCATGCATACATCTTGACAATATGTGAAAATCATTTAATAGATGATATTAGCATAAAAATAATTTGATCCATATTTACAAAATATTTCTTTTGGAAGACAGTGTATCTTGAATGGTGAAAAAATAATATTCTTTACAACAAATTTACAACACATTTTGCAGTTATGGTTCCTGATGACATCAACATTTCAATATTTACTTGAAGTTTCATGAGTTGTGAATTAAGTACACATTTTTCTTGTAAAACAATAGACCCCCACTAAATGTATGCATAAATAATTTTTCAGATAACTATTTATACATGAAAATATGTAACATGTTCGTTGATGGCTACCTCGAATTCAAATTCATGTAAAATGAAACACATGAACTGACCCATCTCCAACAGAAATTATCTAGATTGAACACAACTTTTTTGGGAAAAGATCAGATCTTACAGTCATAACACTTCTGATTACGATTTTCATATATAACTACATTTGTACTCCAAAATTTGCCAATCAGAATACTTCATGTGTAGTTTCCATATGAAGTATTCTGATTGGATGTCCCTGTAGTTTTCATTGAATGAGCCTTGGAACCCATTTTTATTAAAATAATGAATCTCCATCATATTGGATTATATCCAACAGCACTTACACTTACCAGTGTTCTAGGTTTAACCATTAACAATACTGGTTATAATGATATGATTTTAAAATTCGATGTTATAAGCAAGGTTTGAGCAAAAATGGAAGATTCATTCATAGCACCATTAATTAAAAAGCTAGGGAGACATTAGCTGTGGAATGGTAGCTCTTGTGGTCTTTTAAAAAAAATAATAAATCACAAAACAAAACAAAACAAAAAAAACCCACAAGAGCTATGCTTAGGGAGACATGGAAGACATTTTTCTTTACTAATAACTGTAATACAACATCATACAACACAAGAAAATAATACAATACATGAAGTATTTCTAATTATCAATGATTGAATACTATACAGGCTTACAGAAAATCTATTATGATGAAGAGTTATCTTCCCTTTGTATCTCATTTCTAACTTAAGTGTACATTGTATATAAAATAAAATAACTTTTTGTTGGGGTTCTATCAATTAACTTTAGAGCAACATGTTAAAAAGCTATACATATCATACATTGTATGGTATATTAAACCTTTTAGATTTACCCATAACATTTTGGAAAATAATAAATAATAAAAACATTCTTGTATGTTTGCCAAAGGTTATAATCAAAGCAATAATGTATCTTTTTTAATTATCTGGACTCTGTGTAAAAGCAGGAGTTGTGTGATAACATTTATATAAATTAAAAAAAAAAACAATATTCAACAGATTTCACTCTTAGAAAAAAAAACAATAAAGGCTGTAAATTTGGCCAACAACTCATTTGGTCCCATCAACTATACCTGTGAGTTTAGAGCAAACTCTTGTCTAAATATAATATATACAATCTTAATAAAGGCACAATTATTCCTAAAAGGCACTGAAAATATATGCAACATGTTTCAAATTTCTACCCATTGATACTTCTAAATCTGGAACTTTAGCACTAACAATAAACTAATACAACTACTATAGTAAAATAATTACACAAAATTGTAACAAGGTTGCTTTTGAAAAGGAAAGCAAAACATTAATGTAATTTCTATGTCTATTTGGTATTTAATGAGAAAACGAGTGTGGGCACATGTAGATGTCTGTCCTGTGCCTCTGAATGGACAACGGAGAAATACACAATTCATTATTATATGTCAAATACATTATATGTAAATGAGGTCAAAGTTGAAGGACGTGATTATTTTCTTATTTTCTTTATGGTTTGTGTGCGAACTACAAAAGTATTCTGACACTTCCAATTTTTACTGTATATTCTATATAAAACTACAAACGTTGTTTAATTAAAAAATTTGAGAATACAAAAATTAAAATGCAAAACTTTATTAATTATTAACTAAAAATTTTAAGAATACATTAGTTAAAACGCAAACCTGAATTAATTAAAACTATAAAAATATTAACTAAAAATTTATATGCCCCCATACTATTGTATGCAGGGAATAAAAATATCAAAATCGAACTTCAGGATGAAAAATGTTTCAGTTTTATATGAAATATATAGGGAAACTTGTAAGTGTCTGAACACTATCTGTAAATATGGTGGACGAAACGAAACCAGATCATGTAAAATTTATGTTTGACATGAAAATAGACTAATATGTAATAATATAAAATTTATACCATTTTTAATTTAGTCAACGGTATAGGTCATCTGTGACACTAAAGGTTATTTTATGAACCTATTGTAAGTCTATGGTGTATGGTTACAGAGAATTATGGACCATATAACAAAACGTTGACATCAACGGAAATAAAATATATATGTCTTGCCTTCTACAAATTTCATGGTATGTAAAACAAATAACAATACATATTGTTTTATCTACGTTTTCCCCCCTATTGCCTATTTAAGTAATATAATACATTTGTACAATTATGAAATCTTCAAAAAAAATTTTTTATTAAAATTTGTGAATCCTCAAACTTTAAAAATCATTTGCAATTATTTTTATCACATAAATATTCATTAAACAACTTGATATGCTTTTTAATAATTTGACAATCAATCAATCAATTACTTAATTAATGCCCAGATTTTCAAACTAATTGGTATCATTGGTACATGAAATCAAAGTTAAGTCAGATGTATGTAATATCACAAAACTAAAGAAATAATTGCATTGTCACGTGATGCTGTCTAAAATAAACTGAATTAATTCTGTACCATGTAAATACTCTCATTCGAGCAATACATTCTTAATTGCATATCCCTTATTAAATGCAAATACGAAGTCTTGTAAATGTTTTATAACTTCTACTTTATACTAGGAAAGAAAGTTTTGTCTCTACCCTGATACATGTAAGTAGGGAATATCTGTTGTGACAACATCCCTTGCATCAATACAGAGGCAAATAGCCCTACAAAACATCGGTCTGCTGGGACTTATGCTGTTTGTGTTTTCTTCCTCTAAAGAATCCAGATGGCCACTTCTTCAATGAAGAGAGTGACCATTTCCGCTCTAGTCATCTGTGTGGAACGTGGACAACACAAGCACCTGCTCGGCCAGTACATAAAGGTGCCATCTAAAAATGTGATAAAAAGAATGATTTTGAAACAAGACATATTGTAAAGTTCTCTAAATATCTTATCTAAATATACTTGTACACAGTACATTATATCAACCAAATTAACATTTCAATGTTTTAGGAGTTTGGGGTTATGGTGATTAACGCCACTTTCAACAATATTTCAGTTATATTGTGGCGGTCAGTTTTATGGGTGGAGGAAACGGAAGTACCTGGAGAAAACCTCATGCAAGTCACTCAGTCATAAGCAGGATTAGAACTCACAACATTAGTTGTGATAGGCACTGATTGCATAGGTAGTGGTAAATCCAACTACCATTCGATGACGACCATGAAGCCCCCTCCTATGTTTTAGAGATGCCTAACTTAAGCCAATAAGTAAATTGTTTTTGGTTTAGGTTAATAATATAAGTACAGTAAAACATGTATTAAGAGGTCACATTTGGGACAAAGACAAAGTGACCTTATATGACAGGTGACCTCTTAAAAGAGGTTAAATTTATATGAAATATTCTATGACTGGACAAGCAAAAGGTGACCTTTTAATGCAGGTGGCTGCTTAATAGAGGTGACCGCATGGGCAGGTTTGACTGTAATTTGTTTTGACTTTGGGTAATTAAAATATATTGCTACATTTATCAATTATTCAACTATATCATGACTACCAGATTTATTATTACCATCATCAGCCTGGGCACAACCATGGTTTATAAGATATCATTATTGAAATTGACCGTTCCTAAATAATGTAATTATTACTAATTCTCAGGTTCATCTCCCTCAGACGTAGGTTGACTATTTTGGTCAGCAGATTTTGGCCATCTTGTGTAGGCCCTTTGGTTTTATTGCTCCAGGGACTTTTGATTTACTTGACTTTCCAATCTTTTGAACTTTGTGCACACCTGATGAAGGTTATTCCAATCTTTTGAACTTTGTGCACACCTGATGAAGGTTATTCCA
>MJUT01038336.1:444483-468554 GCA_002080005.1 Gigantidas platifrons | reverse complement strand
GGATGTTGAACATTTTATTCCCGGAATTGCACCCCCTGTTAGTGTTAGTATATTTTTATTGCTTTAATTAAAAAAAAATAACACCAAGAACATCGATAATTTCAGTCTTCTTATTCAGGAAAAAAACCTACAGCAAAATACAGGTATACTGTCAACAAAATCGTCATTTTTATCCAGATTTTTTTTTAGGGATTCCAGATTTTTCAACTTCATCCTTGTATAGGTCGATGTGGACGATAGGTCGAAGCCAGCGTGCTGAGAAAAAAAAATATCGACCTATAGTCCGTAAAATACGGTACCTTTTTTTTCATTTTTGTTTTTTTGTGGATAAATAAATCTTTTTTTTTTAGATTACAGAATATCTCTTTTTTTGTATTGGTGATATAAAATAAATTTACATATATCTAAAACAATATGACATTGTTATACATATTATACAAAAATGTAGGTTTTTTTTTATAGTGAATTCAGATTTTATTTTCAGCAATCAAAAGTCAGACAATGATTTTATTCAAATATATCAATAAGAGTTATCTTTCTTTGTTTTAATGATATGCATATGAGGATAAAATCTCATGTGATGATTCAACTGAAATAAGGTTTTCTCAATAGGTTGAAGACATAGGAAGTTCATTTTGGGGTTTTATCGCCACTTTCAACAATATTTCAGTTATATCGTGGCTGTCAGTTTTATTGGTGGAGAGAACCAGGATAACTGGAGAAAAACACTGACCTGCTGCAAGTCACTGACAAACTTTTATCACATAATGTTGTATTGATTTGATTTTGATTTTTGGTGTTTTAACGCCACTTTCAATAATATTTCAGCTATATCATGGCGACCAGTTTTAGTGGTGGAGGAAGCCGGAGTACCCGGAGAGAACCACCGACCATGGGCAAGCAACTGGTAAACTTTATCACTTGCGACTGCGAGTCGAGTGCACCCTTTTTTGTAATTTACAAAGCCGGGCACGAACCCACGCCGTATTGGTGATAGGCTTGTATGAGTTGTTAGATCCAGCGACCTAACTCATTGAGCCACGTGGGCCCCTAATGTTGTATTGAGAACAGGATTCAAACTCACAACTTTAGTGGTAAAAGGTACTGCTTGCACAGGTAGTTGTACATTCAATTACAATACGATCATGACCACTACAGCCCCCATAATTATCTGTGAAATTATGTTGTTTTACTGTAATATTTGTGATTTATAAAAGTATTGAATTTTTATTCCTAATTGAGATAAAACAGATTTAAAACCTACTTTCCAAGTAATACAGCAACACCAACAGTACTTCTAGAAGTAGACATGGGGGCTACATAACTCCACTGTCTAGCCTGAGGGTCCCATCTCTCTACTGTGTTTAAATAAGACCATCCATCATGCCCCCCTACTGAATACATTGGTCCCTCTAACACACCAACACCTGAAATTATAAATCAATATACAATTTGCTACATTTTATTTAAACTTTGAGAACTACCCCCTATTTTACAATTTGCTACATTTTATTTAAACTTTGAGAACTACCCTGTATTTTCTAGGATGAACCTAGTTAGAAAATATTACTGAGAAATCACGATTTCATTGTGGAAAATTTAGGGGCGACTCACAGTATAAGCATGTTGGTCTTGTACAAAGCGGACATTATCATCATCTCATCAACTGTAACTTCTTCTCGCCATGATATAGCGGCTAAATTGTTCACTTGGCATTGTAAATCTAACTACCATACGATCATAACCAAAACTGTCCATTGGATACAGATCAAAATACAATTTCTGACATTAATATGTTTACTACAGAATAAGCATTTTTATTTATAAAATGATTATTTGCATAAAATATTAAATATCCCTCTGAGCTCTTTCTTCAAGACAAGGTTATGGTGTTTAACGCCACTTCCAACAATATTTCAGTTACATTGGTGGAGGAAACTGGAGTACCCACAGAAAACCACCGACCTGCCACAAGTCACTGTCAAATTTTATCACAATGTTGCATCGAGTACATCTTACCTGAACGGGATTTGAACTGATAAAGTTAGTGGTGATAGGCATTGATTACATAGGTAGTTATAAATTCAACTACCATACGATCACGACGGGCCCCAGGATCTCCCCCAGGATCTCCCACGTCAGATGACATGAATAATATATTGTGTACTAACCCAGACCATGTCTATGTGTTGACATAGGTGGCATCAAAGACCAAGATTTATTTTTAGGATTGTAACATTCTACTGTGTTGAGTGTTTTGAGACCATCCCTTCCTCCAACTATATACAATTTATCATCTATCACAGCTACACCAAACTGTAGTCTTCTACCATTCATGTTGGCTACCTGAGTCCATGTGTTTGTTCTGAGATCATATTTTTCAATTGTAGTTGCACCTGGAAAATAATCGCAAAAGATGAATATTCATGAATATTTGTAAAATACTGTATTAAAAGTTGCTACTGCCAAAATTGTTAAAAATCCAATTAATCTGGACCTAGACAAGTTATTTTCTTGGGGGTGCTAAAAATGAATGAAAAACATTGCCACTCAGTTATCTCCCTTGAGCAAACTTTCCAGAAGCTCTAAAATTCGACAACTATTGAATGTTTGGTAAAGGATTTGTCAGATTAATGGACTGTGTGACTATCAGGGTGTCAGATTATAACACATACCCCTTTTTTATCATACTAAATGCTTAATGATTTTGCTTCAGAATTTTTCCAATTGCACCAACGAGAGTAGAAATATGAATCGGAAAACTTCGGTTAGAGGGTAACTAATTTTCCTGATTAGCAAAGTTTTGTCTCAGTGGGCATTAATTTAAGAAAAAACTGCCCGTTGCTATGTGTTAGCTAGATTTCCATGAAAAATAACACATCTTTATGGTTGAGAGTTGGATTAAATTTTTGTTCTAATATTTTGTAGTTACATTGTATGAAAAGAACAACGAATTGATTGTGTACATCAAATTTAAAACAAAATGCATATGACAGATAATCAACTCTTTACTTAAGAGACATGGCTTATTTTTTGTACTTCTATGATTGCTTGAGTGAGTAAACAGTCACAAACCTACACTTACGATTTACTTTGTCTCTGCAAACAATACATTTCTACATTATTTGTGTGTTTGTTTTGTTTTCCTTTCTCCTAATTTTTTTTCTTAATACTGTATATTGATGAAGGTTATTACAGAAACGTGTGCTCACTAAATTTGATATCTACGTTCTTATTATTGTCATTTGATGAAGGTTATTACAGAAATGTGTGCTCACTAAATTTGATATCTACGTTCTTATTATTGTCATTTGTCGGGTATCAATTTTTCTGAATTTCATGCGTCAGTCAATCCACAAAAATTCAAAACTCTTCAAAAATTCAGAAAAAAACTTGATATAAACAAAATTGATAATAATTCTAGATCTTTCTGAACATTACCTTTTGTGCAATCAATGCCACCAACAGCATACATAATGCCCACTGTAGACTTTCTGGGTTTGGTTCTGGGACTTTGGAATGATGAGCGACGTTCTGGTAACAAGTGATATTTTAAGGCTTCCATAATTAATGCCTGACATTCTTTATCTTCATGGAAAAATGCATTACTTTCTACGTGGTCAGCAATGAACTGTATTAACAAATATAAAATATCATTTTAGCAATGCTACCTTTTAAACAATTCATCTACGATTGAAAAAATAATTATAAAATTTTCATATTTACCTAAGGAGACATCAGAGATAATTTTACCTAAGGAGTCATAAGATATAACTTTGAATTTACCCCACGAGACATGAGGTAATTTAACCCGAACAGCCATAAGAGGTAATATTGAATTCACCTGAGGAGACATAAAGGGGTAATTCTGAATTTACCTGAGGAAACCTAAGAGGTCATTTGTATTTACCTGAGGAGACCTAAGAGGTAATTTTGTATTTACCTGAGGAGACATCAGAGGAAATTCTGTATTTACCTGAGGAGACCTACAAGATAATTTTGTATTTACTTGAGGAGACATGAGGTAATCTTGTATTTACCTGAGGAAACCTAAGAGGTAATTTTGTATTTACCTGAGGAGACCTAAGAGGTAATTTTGTATTTACCTGAGGAGACCTACAAGGTAATTTTGTATTTACCTGAGGAGATCTACAAGGTAATTTTGTATTTATTTACCTGAGGAGATATCAGAGGTAATTTTGTATTTACCTGAGGAGACATAAGAGGTAATTTTATATGTGACAGCAGTCTTGCGAGGTATTTCTTTCTGTTTGCATTGTCGTGCTTGGTCCACATCATTAAAGCATGAAATATTGTCTCTTCATCTGGAACATTCAAATCATCACTGGCGAGAAGACGACATATTTCATCAGAAGGAAGTAGCAAATACTCTTGATTCTGTATCACTTGTACAAAATTTTCCTGAAATAAACAATTTTTCTGTGTATTACAAAATGATTTCAGTGAATTTCATGACTGTGATTATATAGTAAATCGATTTACCATATTTGGTCATATATAATACACATTTGTACAAAATATGCACCACTTCTCGGCACCGAAAATCACAGTAAAAATTATGCTAGATAATATGCAGAAACTTTCACATTAAAATAAAAACGGCTCAAAAACAGTCATTACAACACCTAAGTCGAAATGATGACTTTTCTTTTAATATTTATAAATCCACCAAGGTTTGATTGGTTTACAACTGGAATTCAAAATTAAGAAGGTATGTCAACATTTGTTTTCAATTGTATCCTGAGTGTTATAATATGCATGTATGACATTATAAATACGAATGATATTATACACATTGTTACAATCTGTATTAGAAAACATTTGTAACACAGATGGAGGTCCCTACCATGATGTAATGTGTTCATTCATAAATACCAATATGTCTTCTGTAGGCATAAATGTCCATCAAATTAAACACAAAGGAACATACTAGATCTATGCATGAAATAACTACAGTAAATACTATTCAAATATTTCATTGTTAGAATTTTTCCACGTCAACTTTCAGCAATAGCTTTTACTACTAATGACTATAAATAATTATTTCATCATGTTTCTGACAATTTAGAGTAATAAATGCTTCCTTGTTTTTTGTAAAATACTTAATCATCAACAAAAGCTGGTTCAGAAATACAGAGGAGGGAGTGATTGTTGTTTAACCTGTAATGTAACGATCAAATTTTTGGCCCTGTCATGACTATAACTTATGTTCCTTTTTAGTGAGACGTTGATGATGCCTTACCACAGAAGCTCATAGTTAGACATTTTTTATTGTATAAAAGGAGCCTTAGACATAACCATATATCATAGAAAAAAATCGACCTTAGGTTCTGACATTTTTTGGACACATTTGGGCTTCTTGTTTCTTTTTTGTACTTCTGATCAACAAAAAAACAATTTTAGCGGACCATACAATGAACATTCCTATCTAGCTTGGCCCAGTGGTTTCAGAGAAGAAGATTCAAACTGACAACACCCTTTTTGACACATTTGGGCTTTTTTTTTCTTTTGTGTACTTCCAATCAGCAAAAAAACATAAACTTTTTTTTTTAGTTTTTATGGGGACCATCCAATGATTATTCCTACCAAGCTTGGTGCCAATTGACCTAGTGGTTTCAGAGCAGAAGACAAAAATGTAAAAGTTTACAGAAGACGACACCGGTTGACGACGACGGGCGTCAGGTGATAGCAATACCTCACAAGACCCTTTGGGTCAAGCGAGTTTAAAAAGTAGACTATCAACCTCTTTATAACCTTTTCTAATCTACAACACAGGCCCCCTGTAAAATAAAGAGTAAAAGAAATATAGTATAACTAATCGTAGATTTTGAATATCAAAATAAGACCATCGAGAGACCGAAGTACGCATAAGGATTTAAACGAGTGGGCGGAACTTGTTCCGTCCACGAGTTTAATCCTTAATGCGTATTCGGTCACGAGTGGTCTTATTTTGATATTCAAAATCTATGATTAGTTATACTGTTTATTATATAGACTTCCAAAATGTCTTTTATATTATTTAATTTAATTTGTATATTTCATTCCACGCGTATGAATCTACGAGCAATGATAGTGTGTAATCAATATGGCCGCACATTCAAGTGTTGTCGCTTCGATGAAAAAAATTGGAAATTTAAAGGAAAGACGAGTTTCTGAATTTTATTTGAATATGGGCGGATTTGTAATGTTGTTGTGGAAAAATTAATTGCAATTGTGACTAATGTCAGTCCGATTTATCTGAGGAACCAGGCACGATGTGTTATTATTGTCCGAGTCGTGTGTATTTCATGTGTAACAAAATTCGAACTAAGGAATGAATCAATGTCCTCAAATGAAACGTTTTGAAATCTACCCGACTGGGCTTTAGTTTGATATACATTTTCGTTTGTATTGCCATTGGAATTTGGAACATTTGTTTGGACATCTAGAATATTAAATTCTTGCATTTCCACATTTTCCAAGTCAAAATCATTTTCTTCTAAAATTTGGAGACTACAGCTGCCGTATATGCGTCAAAATGATCAGACATTTTGTTTTGTTTTGTTTTTTAATTTTACGATTGTTCAAAGCAGACGATTTTTCATTGAAAAGGGGTGGTGAAAGGAATTAGGAAACTGACAATCTACAATGCACTTTTAACAATGCTGTTGTTTGTTTATATTTAAATCTGTTGTGTTATGCTAGTGAAATGATTCGATTTAGAATAAGCAAGTGTTCGATTTTAATGTATCAATAAAATTATTCAATTAAAATAATTTATAAAAGTACTAAAACTTTTTCATTTGTTTAATTGTTTCAGTTTACAATCATGTGTGTATTCACCGTAACACAATAAGGGACGTAACCACTACACTTAAGGTTGTCTAAAAGTAGTTCTGGCGGGAAAAAACTGATATTTCACATGTGAAATATCGGAATTTATTTCACGGATAAATCTCCATAATTCACACCTATCTATATAATAAAATAAAATATTACCATAACATAATTGTTTGCCACTTTATACAAGTCGGAACATCCCTGAATTTCTGCAAACTGTCTAATACCAATACAATTAGAGGGATGAAGTTGTTTCATCAGAAAGCTACAGCAAGCTTCTACTACCTCAGACAGCTGAAGTAGACAAGATGTAGAGAGGAGGTTTTCTACTGTGTCTTCTTGTAAACCTATTATTCCTGTAAGAAAAAGAAATTTTGACATTTTATTGAAACCTGCTTTAGTGACCACCTCTATTATGTAATAACTTGTATTATGTGACCTTAATTTCAATTTCCATTCACAGTGCATTTCATACCAATTAAACCTGTATTAAGCGACCACCTGTCTTATGTGACCATATTTCACTGTTCCTTTGGAAGGTCACATAAGACAGGTTTTACTGTGCCATGTTTTGTTTTTAACATAAGATTTGTCCACACAAACTGCTATATTAATATAACCAAAAAATCTGCATTTTATACATTTTTGTTTTGATCTCACAGAAGGATATTTTCAATACCAACCGACCGACTGAAACTGAAAATCATTGGTCTGGGTGACGTCAAACGCATTATGACCTTACCAATAAAAACAATAAGGTCAGTTTTGATGGCCTTGACAAACATTACCACTAGTATATTCCACTGTCCTCCATGTGAAACTAGCAATAATGTCTGTCTCGACCTTCATTACTGACATTATTCTATTTCTAAATATATATCAAAATCTTGTACAGTATTTTGAGATAACTTGCTACAAGCAAATTGCTACCCAAGCAAATTAAAACGTTTCTTGCTACATTGTATATAAATTTCTACCACTATTACGGTGTTTTAACCTCGCTGTACAACTGGTGGAAAAATCTGTAATCCTCTAGAGGATTAAAATGTCTCGTGCCTTTCCCCGCATGTTGTCAAAAAACACTGTAATAATGGGAGAAACAAATTCTCCTTCAGTTGCCCATGTGGGTTATGATATTTCTCCACTCTCGAGAGTTAAATTAAAAATTTTAACCACTCGCCTGACGGCTTGTGGTTAATTTTTTTCAATTTAACTCTCTGGAGTGGAGAAATATCGTAACCCACTGGCAACTGAAGGAGAATCTATATACAAACAACGTTAGGCCTGCTACACGTCCCTTTCTTATTCATAATGCCTTAAAAAATTACTGCTATGAAATTTTAAATCTTGACTGACTACTTGTATTTAGTTTACTAACAACATTTCATTCCTGATTAAAAGTAGATAGTTAATATAAATGGTCAGTCAAGATTTCAACTTCCATAGCAACAATTTATTTAAAGGAGTTATTATTAAGAAAGAGGCTTGGAGCAAGTCTAAGAAAACATCAGCACTTTTATTTTTATTCCACCCACTGGCACCAAACAAACACCACTAGTCTGACCTTCAAACAAGAAAACAAATTTATAAACATGATATTTTAGTATATTGATTGGTGAAACCGCAGACCAATATTCTTGTTTTTATAGCGCAGAGAACATCTAACTCAATATGTAATAATCCATTACGAACATGTCAAAATCTGTGAAAAAAACGGAAAATTAACTTATTGACCAATGCCATTTATTTGTAACATTAATATTACAAATCAACCATCATTTCCTGTTTTGTCAGTTTCTCTTCAATAACATACTGACAACTGGAAATGCTACATCAATCAAAATGAAGAGAAAACAAATATATATCAATAATAAATATTATGCCAGTGTTTCTTATTTCTATTGGTAGACTTGCAAGATAAAATAGACTTTGAAGTCTTGTACATGTATATGTTCACCAATGAATTTGTTTTCTATAACGCTACTTTCAACAATATTTCAGTTATATTATGGTGCTGTCAGTTTTATTGGTGGAGAAAACCGGAGTACCAGGAGAAAACCACTGACCTGTTGCAAGTCACTCACAAATTTTATCACATAAAGTTGCATCGAGTACACCTTGCCATGAGCGTGATTCGATCTCACAACTGTAATGGTGATCTGAGTCACTGATTTAATAGGTAGCTGTAAATCCAACTACCATATGATCAGGACCACAACAGTCACCTTTTTAATATGGAGACATTACAAGTTCTTTAATAGCCTAGGAAGCCGATGTATCAGAGTGAACTTTCTAACAGCACTAGATGAATGTAGAGCTTGTTCATCAGACATGTTTGAGGATACCATAGGGATAATAGTCTGCCCTAAATAGAAGGACAGACAATAATATAATGACCAAAGGAAACTAGAGGCTCACTTGAACCTTTATCGCTCCCCTGTTCATTCATACGAATTATGTTCAATCAAGTCAAGATTTTCCGTAAAAATATTTTATTAATTTTACATGCGGTCCTATATGTTAATATTAATCCACTGAAAAAAGGCTTTTGAAATAATAGTTGGCTTTGAAATCAAAGATTCAGACCTAGTAAATATTACTTCAGTCTGTGTAACTTCGTAGCTCAGTAAATATATTGCTACATCTGTTTTGTGATCTTCAATTAATGAAAACTTGGACTAATGAAGTCAAAATTGAAGTTCAATTTTCGTTCAAATTCTTACGATCAGTTCAGTCAATTAGATGAGACCTAAAAGTTGCTCATACAATATAAATTGATTTCATTCGCTCTAAACTGCAGCAATCATTCAATTTACAACCAGTAGATGAGTTGAAGAAACTACAGCAGGTAATTGGGCTTCATCTTAATCTACTGTTTCAAGAAATGATCAGAAAACTTGCAAGTGCTCTTCTTTAATATAATAAAATCTTACTGGGAAAATAAAACAGTCTGTATCCAAATAAAAACTCAATATAGTAGGAAAAAAGTTCTTCATTTAATTATCTTGCAATATTAAAGAATTAACACAAAGGAATCGTGGTAGTTGTATTAAAAACTACCCTGCAATCAATGCCTATCACCACTAATGTTGTGAATTTGAATCCCACTCAGGGCGAGTTATATTCAATACAACTTTATGTTATAAAGTTTGTCAGTGACTTGCGGCAGGTCAGCGGTTTTCTCCAGGTACCATGCATGATCACTTGGGAATGATGTCCAGGGGTGGATCCAGGATTTCAAGTTAGGGGGGGGGGGGACTGGTGCACTTAAAAAAATCGTGCCCTGTGGAGGGAGGCGCAAATTTTTTTGGAGTATTTCATGTGAAAAATCACAATTTTATGCAATTTTTTTTTATTTTTTCCAATTTTAGGGGGGGTGCGTGCTGGGTGCACCCCCCTCTTCCCCCCCCTGGATCTGTCCCTGATGTCCATGATTTGTCAGGGAATATGCATGTGTGAATTAAACTATATCGAGAATTTTATCATGACATTATTTATATAGCCAATGAAGGATGTTATGCTATAATAACATCATCAAAACGATTTTCCTGTTAAATTGAGAAAATCAATTCCCATAACAAATAATAAAGAATCTTGAGCAAGCAGGTAATGAAGCATTAACGCTTTCAAAATGTAACTGTAGCAGTACCAACATCTCTGACACATCTCTTATTGATTGGACGGAGTATTAGCCAATCAAATATTCATGGATTATTAGTAATTTGCATACATAACTCTTGATTAACAACACTTTAGACTATCATTTTTGTTGTGGTGTAATTACATTTTCACAATCACTATATACAGAACACATCATTATTTTCTAATTATGAATTGAGAGGATGGGGGTGTGGGGCTATGGGGAGGGGGATTGCCGAAAGTTTTCTTCTATTAATTTATATAACATCTGGTTGTCAGCTCTCATCATTCATGTATTACACATTAATTCATTGATAAAGCTCACCTTGTTATTAAAAATATATTATACCCCATTCAAACAAGATTTCTTTTCAAATCTTTCAGCGGTTTCAGAAGAGACTTTTACAATATTTCTATATGGTGAATAGAGTTATTTCCCTTTTTTTTAAATTGAATTTTATCTTTTGGACATTATTTGGAAAATGATTGTCAAAACTGATATTGTGAATATAAATAATAATGAATGCTTAGTTCCAAATGAGCAATTTATTGTCCAGTTATATCATGGCGAGAACAAGTTACATTTCAATGAGATGATGGTGAGGTCAAATTTCTACTAGATCAACACGCTTAGTTGGATTTTTACAGTGCTAGCTCATCGAAACAGCATTCCCTGGCAGACATGTCGCTCCACTCAGACACATTATTCTGATTCAGAGCAACTTGGTTTTGCTCATATTCCTTAATGCTGTGTTCTCAGCGGAAAACCAGCAAATTCAAATTTATTAGTGTTTGGTTTGACCCGACCAAAAATGTTCTACAGATACAGGATAAAAAATTATCATAGTACAAAAGATGTACAGTGAAACCTGTCTAAACCGAACCCTGAATAAACCGAAATCCTGTCTAAACCAAACCCTGAATAAACCGATATCCTGTCTAAACCAAACCTTGAATAAACCGAAATCCTGTCTAAACCGAACCCTGAATAAACCGATATCCTGTCTAAACCAAACCCTGAATAAACTGATATCCTGTCTAAACCAAACCCTGAATAAACCGAAATCCTGTCTAAACCAAACCCTGAATAAACCAAACCCTGAATAAACCGATATCCTGTCTAAACCAAACCCTGAATAAACCGAAATCCTGTCTAAACCGAACCCTGAATAAACCGAAATCCTGTCTAAACCAAACCCTGAATAAATCGAAATCCTGTCTGAACCGAACCCTGAATAAACCGATATCCTGTCTAAACCAAACCCTGAATAAACCGAAATCCTGTCTAAACCGAACCCTGAATAAACCGATATCTTGTCTAAACCAAACCCTGAATAAACCGATATCCTGTCTAAACCAAACGCTGAATAAACCAAAATCCTGTCTAAACCGAACCCTGAATAAACCGAAATCCTGTCTAAACCGAACCCTGAATAAACCGAAATCCTGTCTAAACCAAATCCTGAATAAACCGAAATCCTGAATAAACCAAACCCTGAATAAACCGAAATCCTGTCTAAACTAAACCCTGAATAACCCGAAATCCTGTCTAAACCGAACCCTGAATAAACCGAAATCCTGTCTAAACCGAATCCTGAATAAACCGAAATCCTGAATAAACTGAACCCTGAATAAACCGAAATCCTGTTTAAACCGAACCCTGAATAAACCGAAATCCTGTATAAACAAAACCCTGAATAAACCAAACACTAAATAAACCGAATTCCTGTATAAACCGAACTTTAGATAAAGTTATAATCTAGGAAATCTTTGTTAATTTAACCTGAATAAACGGAACACCTGTCTATTGTGAACACAGAAGTTGATCCCTTGGAGGTTCAATTTAGACAGGTTTCACTGTATTTAATTCTACAGCATCACACAACAATATTGGTTTCCAAACAATAATGATTGTAATCTTAAACTTTAAAAGATTCTCCTTTAATAACCGACAGATCTTTGTTCTTATAATTTTCAGACTGTTGTTATATGCAACACATGTAAGCTATAAGTCAGTACATATCTATCAATCATTCATAAATAATAAGTCTAACAAAGATTCTAAAGCTTTACAGACCATTTACATAATGGGGTCAGTCTATTAGGTTATGAACCTTACAGCATGAATGCCGAGTCACACAGTTAAAAACTTCTGTAATATATTACTTGATGATACACACTGTTGTAAATTTCACAATGTGTCTACCATGTGTTTGTTGATGATGCTAAACCTTGCTCTACTGAATAGAACATGTTCTATCTCAAAGTGTGGTTTATACAACTCCTGAGAACTGTACACTAGGGTCATCAAAGTAGTAATATTCTTGGGAGATGGTTAATTTCTGTGGAAAAGTATTAATTTCAGTGGTAAAGTATTAAATTTTAATAATCTTCTGCTGAAATTCAGTGTGACCCTTAGGGATTAATACCGATATGTATGTATGTTACAGAGTAATTAAGAGCACGGCACACACTGGTAGGTTTTGCTAAATACACCAAGCTTTAAATGGATTGCTTTATCATGCGACAGCAAGATAAGTATCGCAAAGTTATATATGTCCCTAAGGGGGAAACGATTCACCATATGCACTGAAATCGCGATTATTTTGGGGACGGTTCGGTTCACGATACGTGGAGGCCGCTTATGATTCAAACGATATGATGCTCATTTTTTGAGAAAAAAAGTAGTGTTGAACTTCTGTTTTCTTCTTTTGGTGATCATTTAATTAATATTTTGAGAAAAAAGAATCGATTAATTTACGCTTTTAAAATTAATTAATCAAATATCAAATATTTATAATTTCCGCTAGTACGTAAGCGACCTCATATAGAAAAAAAAAAAAACATGGCAGCGCCCATGTCGAGTGAAGGAATAGTTACAGTTTCCTATAAAATGTATCGTAATACATATCAAATATCGCAATACGTATCATTTGTGGAAAAAGTGTATCGTTACACCCCTATATGTCCCGTAGAATTTGACATAGTATATTTATAAAAAATTGGATGTCGACCTGCTACCAGTCACTGACAAACTTTATCACATGATGTTGCATGCGAAGATCAAAGCGAAAGTGTACAAATCATCAATATATTTTCCATTACATTGTAACATTACTTGGTCTATAAATAAAAATGATTATCAAATGGAATTTCCATTTTTAAAATATCAATGAAAGGAGTGATCAATTAAATTAATAGGTGTTTAATGGAATTTTATAATCTCCTGTTGTGATCAACTTCTGTAGAAAGTAAATAGTTCCGGTAGATAGTTGTACATTTTGTATCTATCAAATGGAACGAATGAAGTCAATTTCATAATTATTTATTGACTGTTGAACATGCGACAAACTAATAAAAATTTCATTCCTTAATGTATGAAAATCATCCCTTTTTCCTCCCACCTATTAATTTGTTCCCTTGATGTAGGCTATTCCAGAAATGCATTGTGGGCACTAAATTTGATATCAATGTTTTTATTACAGAATATGTACATTGGAAACATTAACAAAATCATCATTGTTTGGTTTTAAAAGCCAAATTAGAAAATGATTCATTCCTTAATGTATGAAAATCATCACTTTTTCCTCCCACCTATTAATTTGTTCCCTTGATGTAGGCTATTCCAGAAATGCATTGTGGGCACTAAATTTGATATCAATGTTTTTATTACAGAATATGTACATTGGAAACATTAACAAAATCATCATTGTTTGGTTTTAAAAGCCAAATTAGAAAATGATCCAATCTTTTCTATTTTGTTGGTTTTGTGACAATAGTCAATACACTCCTTTTGTAGTTTCCTTTTATTTATTTTCCGGTAATATTGAAACAATTCGTGATTTAGTGTTAATATCAGTTCTTCTTTTATTAGAAAGTCGTAACTAACGGTACACAGTCTATAATGATAATGGAACCATAGCTATAATCTGATGCAACAGTTTGTTAATACAACAGTCTGTTAGTCCAACAGTCGAACAGTTCGTTGATCCAATAGTCCAACAAAAATCACTCTTCATCAAAGGTTTGCATACAAAATTTGTCAGTTTATCAGACTGTCTGACTTCATGGACTGTCAAAGGATGATCAAATTGAGCCAGGTGAGCTAACAGGGATTAATATTGATTGATGTTTGTTGTTTAATGTCACGTGAGCAGTGAATTTTTTTATAACCAGAACAAGTTTACAAACAATGAATCCAAGATGATGATTTTGATTTGATTTTTGGTGTTTAGTGCCACTTTCAACAATATTTCAGCTATATCATGGCGACCAGTTTTAGAGGTGGAGGAAGCCAGAGTACCCGGAAAGAACCACCGATCATGGGCAAGCAACTGGTAAACTTTATCACTTGCGCTTGCGAGTCGAGTACACCCTTTTTTGTAATTTACAAAGCCGGGCGCGAACCCACGCCATATTGGTGATAGGCTTGTATAAGTTGTTAGATCCAGCGTCCTAACTCATTGAGCTACCCGGGCCCCTGAATCCAAGAAGACAAAAAGGTGGCACTGTGATGGGCCACAGACAGTATTTTGTAAGGCCACAGGAAAACAGATATATATTGGACATATCTAGAAATCTTTGTTTTGCAACAGGCCAGCAAAGATCACTCACTCAACAATCTTTTCATGCTCATTAGGAACAGTTGTAAGTTGTATTTCATGTGCAAGAAGAGTGACATTCTCTCCCAATACACGAGACACTCATGGACTTTCCACCCTGAAGGTGACTAGTGTATTTGATTCGTCCGTCCTGCAGAAGCAGGAGAGGTACATTTTGGGGGGTTTGTTGTACCCCGTAGCGGAGAAATTAGTTCCTATTACTATACTATGTTATTTCCCAGTCCTCAAAATGAACATTTGAATATACTGGTCCAAATCAAATTCCTGCATTTATTTTTATATACTAGTAGTTCTAAATAAAAACTGAAAAATTTACTGGTCCAAACAAAGTTTTACTGGTCTTGGGACTGTGAACCAGTGCTCATCGTGAGGACTGGTTCCCTCAGGGTTCCTATACTGATGTGAAATGTGTATGCATGTAATATACATATGAAACTAGAATAAATATAATCAATTTCAGTTCAAAATAGTTCCATTTCAAATTGTTGTGTAAAATAGTCATACATCAGTCATCTTCCAAAACAAAACACTAAAACATTACATTGTACTGTATCACGAAAGTTTGAGTCATTTTGACAGATTAAAAAAAAATTAAATTAAAAAAAATCCAATTGTTTTGATTGATGGAGAAATGAACATTATGTTATTTATCCATCACCCTATCAAATTGCACCCTAAAGACATTGGATGCGCACATGTGCAAAAGATATTTAATTATGAAGGAAGCAATTTCCATTATTTTCCTGAATAATGCAACATGGAGTAATTTCTATATAATTAGGATGAATTATCAATGGAGCAGATTCAATATTTAATTGTGAAGATAGAAACTTAGCAATATATGCAATACCAATATACTGATACAGCCAGATCGATTTTCTGAATTAGTTTCAAAATGATTATTGTAATATTTCTACTAAAATCTTCCCCTTGCCTATAATAAAAATGTATCACCAGGGAAATCAGGGTTTTTTTTTCATATACAGTAATAAGGTTGGTTTATGGTGTTTAACACCACTTTCAACAACATTTCGGTTATATCGTGGTGGTTAGCTTTATTGGTGGAAGAAACAGGAGGACCTGGAGAAAACGACCAACCTGTCACAAGTCACTGACAAACTTTATCACATAATGTTGAATTGAATAAACCTCACCATGAGCAAGGTTTGAACTCACAACTTTAGTGGTAATAGGCACTGATTGCATAGGTAGTTGAAAATCCAACTACCATACGATCACGACCACGACTGCCACTTTACAATATTAAGATAAAAAAATAAATATTTTTATAGATTTCATTTTTCAACCAATCAGAAGACATGGCAGACATGTTGGATGTACAGCAAGGTCATTGGACATAATTTTTGGAAGAGGACCATCCAAGGATATCACAACTAATATTGGTCCAATTTGGCCAAATGGTTCTTAAGAAGAAGATCAAAATGTGAAAAGTTAAAAGATGATGGCCATCGGACGACAGATGGCAAGTGATGGGAAAAGCTCATTTGAACCTTCGGATCTGGTAAGCTAAAAAGAAAAAAAAACCAACCATTTAAATTGAGGGGGCCTTTGAATTTGGAATTTTCTGAATATAACAAATTATCAAAATCTTCACTAAACAATTCTGGGTGTCCCATTCTAAAGTATAAATTGTTTGTCTGTCTCTACTCAATAATGCATTAAGAATATAATATCAAAAGATGCAAAACACCATATGAAACAATATTCAAACTGATTATGTTTTGATATTCAAGAAACATTCTCTATGTCAATCTTGAAATAATTACAAAGGTTAAAAGAAGTCAAAGAAACTGTTTTACCATAAAATTTTCTTTATCCACAAACGATATGTATAATATAAACCTTATTCCATACTTCAATTAATATATATTATGAAGATATACCAGCTGTCAAGCCATCAACTTCTTAGTCATATTGCATGACCAAACCATCTTGAATATTTTGAGAAATAATGCATAAAAACCCATTAGCAACACCTTCTAATTAATAAAATTATTGGAAAAAATTGTTTCTTAAAGGTTTCAATCAGTACTGTTAATGGGTTCAGTAAGGTATTTCCTTTCCTTCCCTCCACCCCCTGTTGTTTTTATGGACCATGTGAACTTTGAAGTAAACATTTACATTTCAGCATGGCCTATGTTTATTTGTAAAATCTTTCGACCAGTATATATACATTTACCTGAAGAAGTTTATACATTTACCTGAAGAAGTTTATTCCAGAAATATGCAGTGCACACTAAATTAGATATCTACATTTTTATTACTATCACTGGGTTGATACCTCTGTTGGTGGACTATTAGTCCCTGGGGTAAACCTTCATCCAGTAGACAGTGCTTCTGTACTGACATAGTGTATATGATATCTACATGTACATTTTTATTACTATCACTGGGTTGATACCTCTGTTAGTGGACTATTAGTCCCCGGGGTAAACCTTCATCCAGTAGACAGTGCTTCTGTACTGACATAGTGTATATGATATCTACATGTACATTTGTATTACTATCACTGGGTTGATACCTCTGTTGGTGGACTATTAGTCCCTGTGGTATCATCGGCCCAGTCATCAGTATTTCTTCACTGACATGGTTTATAAGATATATTTATTATTTAAACTTTACAGTTTCTGATATAATGTACCAGGGTAATTATTTTTCAGACTAAGGTTCATTCCCCCTCAGGTATAAGTAACCTTAGCAGATTTTGGACCATTGGTTTTCTGGCTTCTATAGACTTTTAAATTATTTGGCATTCCAATCTTTTTTTTACTTAAAGTATATCTGACGAAGGTGATTCAAGAAATGTGTAGAGTCCAGCCCACTAAAATAAGATATCTTCATTCTAATTAATTTGCAAATATTTTTTGCACACATTTATTCTTATTTATATTCTGATAATAAAATTGATGAAAAATGACCAGAAATAAGATTGCCTGTATAAAAATTAACAGTTTTTGAGAAAATGCATCAATTCATTTCTTTTCCTAACTGGAAGACATTATCATTTAACATTGAAATTTGGAAGCTGAGTATACACTTTTGACAAAGAATAGTCTTATTACTCTATTCAGTATTGACAGGAAACCAAAGAACTTTGTGGGTTTGAACCCAGTTCATGGCGAGATGTACTCAATACCACATTACGAGATAAAGTTTGTCAGTGACTTGCAACAGGTCAGTGGTTTTCTCTGGGTACTCTGGTTTCCTCCACCAATAAAATTGACAGCCATGATATAACTGAAATATTGTTGAAAGTGGCGTTAAACATCATAACCCTAACCCTAACCCAAAGAACTTTTTTCTGCATAACTTTGCCATATCATATCATCCATATTTTACCTGTATAAGCATAGTTAACAATGGCTTCCATAGATTCAGGATCGACATCTTTCATCACAATTTCTTCCATTTTAGCTTCCCTTACATCATTAGTAAACATTGCAGCGAAATAATCAGAAGCCGCACTTAGAACAAGTCTGTGACCAGGTATACGTTTGTTTCCAGCGATTATCACAACATCACAAAGCTGTCTTTTACTAGCATACGCCTCAATTTTTTTCATCATCCTTTCCGCGTGATTCATGGATTTAAATGGTTCTGGAACATCTTCCATCCTGTTACTATGGTAATTACTAGCTGCATATGTTTGCTGGACTAGGTACCTTAAAGGAAATAAAACAAATAATTAGTAAAAAATTATAAATGTACCATGAGAGTTTGTCCATCTCAGTTGTGTAATGGTTAGGGGTAACATGAATGTCTCAAGTGATATAAGTCACTAACCAACTCTATCATATAATGTTGCATTGAGTACACTTTTCCATCTACAGGAATCAAATTTTAGCTGTGAAAGGGACCGATTGCACATGTAGATGTAAATCCAACTACCAAACGATAATGGGCACAACTGTCGCTCTTCTAGTAAAGATACTGCATCGGTGGTGTAATGGGTAGCTTGCTCATCTCGAGTGTGGTAGGTCGTGGGTTCGAGACCCAATCGGGTCAAACCAAAGCCATAAAACTGGCATTTGTTGCTTCTTCGCTAAGCATGCTGCATTAAGGAGAAACAGCAAAGACTGGTTGGTTTGGAATTAGGATAATGTGTCCAAGTGGGACTACATATCTATCCGAGGACTGTTGTTTTTGTGAGCTAGCACTACAAAAATCAAACTAAACGTGTTGGTCTAGTACAAAGTAGACCTCATCATTATCTCATTGAAAATTAACTTGTTCTCACCATAATATAGCTGAAATATTGCCGATTTGGAGTTAAACAACAATCACTCACTCACTCACTCTAGCAAAGAAAAATACAAAAGTCAGATGTCCTCTCTTTCTGTCAAACTAAAAAAATATTTTACTGGACACCCACATTCTTTTAACATGCGGCTGATTTTGAATTTCTACCAGTTTAAAAAAAAAAATCCTATTTTCTAGTATCCTTATATAAAGGGTTAGGGTTATGGTGTTTAACACCACTTTCAACAATATTTCAGTTATATCGTGGCAGTCAGTTTAATTGGTGGAGGAAACCAGAGTACCTGGAGAAAACCACCAACCTCAGTCCTGTCGCAAGTCACTGACAAACTTGTTGTATCGAGTAACCCTTGCCATAAGCGGGATTCTAACTCACAACTTAAGTGGTGATAGGCACTGATTGTGAAGCCTAGCTAGGTAGTTGTAAATCCATCATAATTATGATCACAGCCACAATGGCCCCCTTATATACAGACACTATGAATAATTTACAGAAACAACTACCACCCAAGCAAGCTAATTCTGTATAGCAAAGGTTTATGTATCATAGAAGTTGGCAAAAATAAATATTGTGTGATTAACTGCAGCTGATTTACAAGGTAAACAATCATGAAATCTACATTTTGTATCTCTACAAAGGTTACACGGATGATTTTTGATGAATTCAGTTTTTTGAACAATCAATCAAGCTATAGAAGAAATATTCAGTTTATATGAAAGAATTGCTTTTTAAGCTAATGATATAAATTAGTTATTAAAAACAAAACAAAAATGGTTAAATTGAACAAGACTATTTACCAGAGGTATTTGCTATCAAAGTAAGCTTATGAAATACACTTCACAGATTCTGCAAATATGCAAGATATGAAGTCCACTTAATTTGAGGATCAACATCATAGCCAGGGCCTGATTATGACCTTTTGGGACCCCTTGGCAAATGAAATTATGGGGCCCCCTCAGATGAAGCCATCCTCTAACTCACCCCCACCCATCTTAAATAGCAATGTAAAATATTAAAATATTATATTCATTTTTCTAAAAAATATATATATTTTTGAAAATGTAATAGCAGTGCCCCTCAAGATTGAGGGTCCAGGTTTAAGGGATCATAGGCATCAGCCTATTCTAGCCTATAGGATAATCCAACCCTGATTATAACCCTATTTTAAAATTCTATCCCATTTCTACAAATAAATATCACACCAAAGTTCAATTCGTTTTCTGCTGAAAAACCGTTCCTTAATCTTAAACAATATCACCACAAGAACAAAATTTTAGTATTACTGGCATATATTGTCTGAAATACATTTTTAAGCTGGGTTATAAATCTGTGATCTTGGGAAATCATGACTTTTACTAATATTACAAATAGTGATATATTAAATGTATTATTTCCAGACATGAATTCCTTCAAAAATATGATACAGTAACCAGGACTGATTAAAATCAAATTCCAGGGTTATTTTGTAGAATTTATATACCATTACATCAGATAACATGAACTGATGACAATTCTGCCTGTTGTGTGAATACTTTCTCATGGGATGTAAAAGTCTTTTATTAAAGCCACCCAACAAAACATCCTCCAAAAGTTTTACAATTGTTTTTGTGTGAATTAACAATATCAATATATAATTGCTAAATCTGTTTTCTTTTTTTATTTATAAAATTACTACAATGTATATGGAGTGAATCATGTAGTACAAAATGAAATTGAATTTTCAAAATAGTTACGGTATTCAAATGAGACAGTAGGGGAATTGTATTATAACCAAACGGTTATAGACAAAATGGCTATATATTTTGTCACTTAGTATGGAATCGTTGAGGTTTGTAGTATAAATAAACCAGTAATCTACAAACAAACAAAATGAAACAAAAAAATCAACAAGTAAGTTTCACAGCTCATGAATCAACACAACATGAACAATTCCTCAGAACACTTATTATTGTTAAACAAAAATATCTGATAATGAGTGTAAGATGAAGAACAACAATTGAAGACATTTTCTTTGGTTTATAGCTTTATGAGTGAGTGATTGCTGTTTAACGCCAACTCAGCAATTTTTCAGCTATATTGTGGGGAGACCAAGTTAATTTTCAATGAGATGAGAATGAGGTCTGCTTTGTACTAGACAAACACCATTAGTTGGATTTTTATAGTGCTATCTCACTGAAACAACAGTCCGTGGATAGACATATCGCCCCACTCGGACACATTATCCTGATTCCGAGCCAACCAGTCTTTGCTCTTTCTCTTTAATGCTGTCTGCTTAGCAGAGAAGCAACAAATACAGATACCTGATCTGGGCTCAAACCCACAATCTACTGCACTTGACTGTCTTGAGGTGAACATGCTAACCATTACACCAATGATATGGTTATATAACTTTTTGTTTTAATATCTTATTTATAAAAAAAATCTTTAATACTACTCCAATAAATGTTGTCATGAGTTGCATGCTCCGTTCCTTTATTTTACCTTACGATTTGTTTGATTTCCTTGCTAATAAATAAAAGATATTAAAGCCATATCTATATATATAAACCATCCTTGATTAAACACTATTACTCAAGCATTTTATTCATCTTTTATCTTAATTATGTCAAATTTCAAAAACTTGATAATGCAATCAAAGAAATAATGGTACTCCTCATCGATTTTTTTTTATTACACAGATTAAAGTAACAACTCTTTTCAGGTGAAAAGCTTCTAAATTATCTTCATGAAGATGTTACAAATTGGAAAACAGATGAATCATTCACAAAAGCTGTTGCATTTAGTTGTAAAGATAAATAGGTTGTGGTATTTTCTTCTGGTGTCACATACAATGACTTTATTGATCTACTGTTCACTTTCACATTTGTTGAATATTTGTAAACGCACTATGAATAATTAAACCTATTTTAACATGTTGTTTCAAAAGTAGAGGAGGATTCAAATTTTAAAAATGCAATAACATTTCCTATAATCTAATAATGAAAACTAAGGTTATGAAAAAACAGGAGTTCAAGTCTGAATATTACACACTATAAATAATTGAACCCTTTTTAACCTGTTGTTTCAAAAATATGGTAGAATTAAAAAAAAATTAAATGCAATACACACATGTACATACAAAATGTATGTAACATTTCTTATATAATATTTAATAATAAATACTAAGGTTAAGAAAAAAACAGGAGCTCAAGTATGAATATTGCACATTATGAATAATTGAACTTTTTTTAACTTGTTGTTTCAAAAGTATGGTAGTGTTAAAAAAAAATATACACAAAAATTTCTCATATAATATTATATAATAATGAAATTTAAGGTTAAGAAAAAAACAGGATTTCAAGTATGTGAAAATTATATATTCCCTACAGTTTCACAGTAAATGATATGGAAACTGCTATGTCAAAGCACCTGGTTTCAATTTCTGCTTTTTTGGGGTTGGATGGTTGTGGGGAGTTAATATTGTTCAATCTATTGTTTAATCTCTTTCTTTATTTTATGATTTACTAATGTGATATTTTTTGTATCTTTCCCTCTAATTATTATTTAACATAAATATATCTTTAATGTGTGGCATTATTTATTTATTGTATATGACTGATACCCCAAAAATATAAAATTAATTCAAAAGAATATGTCAAGTTTTACTATACAGAATGTGACGGGGTGGTTATGGACATAATGTGCACACCCTATATCAACCTCTAATGTTCAGGTTTCATGAAAACTGTCCATGCCATGGGTGGGGGGCGGGGGAGTTCACCAGTCAGTTTTTTATAACTGTTTTTTCTGATAGTAATGATATAGCCAAAAACCAAATGCTGAAAGTGATGAAAATTATCATTACACCTAACTCTAACCTATTAAACACAGAATGACATCTAAATTATATTGTATATCAGATTCTGAACAAAACTTTCAAAATTTCAAATATATTATGCATAATAAGGGACAAAGAAGATCAATACTTCCTGGTCCTTCCCCATCAATTAAAATCTTAATTTACTCCTATGGGCAAAACATTAATACATGCATTGCCAAAAAATAAAATTTATATTATATTGCTGATAAAAGTTTGTTAACAAAGAAAATGTTAAAAAGAGAATATTTTTATGCATTGTTGAACATTTATTTAATTTAATCTTAAAAAAAAATAAAATTAAAAAGTTGATTATAAAAGCAAGGGTTGATTAAATTATACTAAAATTTATCTTACACAACATCTTAGTTGTTATATAATACACATGTAGTCCTCATGATGAGCACCGGTCCTCCGACCCAAGATCAGTAAAACTTTGTTCGGACCAGTAAATTTTTTATTTAGAAATAAATAAAAGTTTTTATTAAGAACAATGTGTATATAAAAATAAATTCAAGAATTTGATTCGGACCAGTAATGTCAAATTATCATCATGAGGACTGGACCAGTAATGTCAAATTATTATTATGAGGACTGGACCAGTAATGTCAAATTATCATCATGAGGACTGGACCAGTAATGTCAAATTATTATTATGAGGACTGGACCAGTAAAGTCAAATTATCATTATGAGGACTGGACCAGTAATGTCAAATTATCATTATGAGGAGTGGACCAGTAATGTCAAATTATTATTATGAGGACTGGACCAGTAATGTCAAATTATCATTATGAGGACTGGACCAGTAAAGTCAAATTATCATTATGAGGACTG
>MJUT01038336.1:426855-444268 GCA_002080005.1 Gigantidas platifrons | reverse complement strand
TTATGAGGACTGGACCAGTAAAGTCAAATTATCATTATGAGGACTGGACCAGTAAAGTCAAATTATCATTATGAGGACTGGACCAGTAAAGTCAAATTATCATTATGAGGACTGGACCAGTAAAGTCAAATTATCATTATGAGGACTGGACCAGTAAAGTCAAATTATTATTATGAGGACAGTACACACACCTTTTCCTCCTCATAATATCACATCAGTTTAAATATTAAAGAAAGTATCTTTTGACTATATGATACAATACAAGTTCAATCAAATTTCAACAAATAAAACATTTCAAAAGTCACATAAAAAGCAGAAAAATTACAAAAATCCTACCTATGATAACATCTAGATAATCCAGAAATAGCATACTTATCCATTATTTAATAAATAATATACAAAAAACAAAAACAAAACCGATACTATCCAATATTTATGTCAATCGAGACAAAACAGTATAACCATGAGTCATTATTGAGTAAACTGTCATCTGTTGATACTAAAGTGAGACAGCCTCTCTATAACGAAACTGATTGCCCATCAGTCAGGTGTAGAAATTGACATCAGTTTTTTTCGCCAGCTGGTGGCATTTTTTTTTTGCTTAGTAGGTAACTGAGCATTGATTTTCAATATTCATGTATTAACAGCAGGTATAATATATCTGGACTGAGTTGCACAAATGTTATCTAAAACTTAATTGACACTTAAAATTACTAGAAATGTACATGGAATTAATTTACACTTAAGTTAAGGTTTACTCGAGATTAAAATTTATTTGAGGTTTGTGCAACCCAGTCCTGGTTGATACAGTATAAAATAAAATCACTCATTTTTATGATTTTATTAGTTACACAACATATGTATGCTAGACCTTCATTTTTTGTTTGTTTACTTTTGCGACCATTGACGGACATTTAATTCGAACATGACTTTCTTCATTGGCTATATAAATAATGCAGTAATAAAACTCACGACATCTTTTAATTCGCTCACGCATATTGTCCGAGTAATTAAGGATATCATTCCTGGGTGATTTCACGTATTTATACAGGACTGTGGTGCATATGAAATAAAAATGTTCACTTAATTTTTTTGGAAACAATACTAAAGATAATGTATACTTCTGATAGTCACTACTAAAGATAATGTATACTTCTGATAGTCATGGTTATGTAGCAGTTTTTGTTGCAATAATTATCGTGATAATGAAAATTTTGAAAAAGTCGCAGTAATGGATTTTGTCCATTTTAACTTATTGCTCAAAATTCTGTTTTACTTTATTTAATTTATTGCTTATAATTCTATTAAGTTTTCACATATTGTTCATAATTCTGTTCAGCTCTAACATATTGCACACAATTTATTGCAAGGCAAATATAACTTTTCCTTTGAATCAGTTGGTGTTCCTTATCAAGGTAAATGGGTTTTTTTTCTAAGATGAACTTTCCCTTTGAATAAATACAACCTTTATGGAGTCCTTGAAAGTGGGAAGTTAAAATGTCTCAATGAAAAGTCAACCATTCTTTGATTAATAAATGAACCTACAAATGTATATTGTAAGAGCCAGTAATTATGTTGTAATTATAAATTGATGTCAATTGAATATTTCTAAAGAAAACATTTTCAGAAAAACAAATAAAATAAAGAAGAAAAAAATGCAACTAATTAAGTTAATTTTTAAATAAAACTGATACCTGTGATAATGTTTTGAAATTCCAGAAAATATATATTTTTCCATTTCTGTGTACAGAATGTCTCTTTGATGTGAAATGTCAATAAAATCCACTAACACTAACAGTGACAAAACACATGTATTGTACTAGATAATATTGCTTAATTTGTCAACAGAAAGTTTGATTACAGAAGCCACACTTTAAGTCAGCTTCAGTACCCAATCCAGGTGTAATATATCATCAGAGTCATTGACTGTTATATCATATCATAGATGTAGTGTAATATATCATCAGAGTCATTGACTGTTATATCATATCATAGATGTTTTTAAACAAGCTTTTATGAATAGAAGCAAAAACCTAGAAATTGACTTAGGGTTAGGGTAATGGTGTTTAATGCCAATTCAACAATATTTCAGTTAATCATGATATTTTTTTAAAGGGATATTAAAGCTCATTTTGGTAATTTTTTGTATCTCATGAAAACTTGCAATTGGTTCAATAAATGATATTTATGAAACATTAACCCGGTTTTTATCAATGAAACTTTGTACAAGTGACATAATTCGTTGATAATTCTGTCATATCTTGCGGTCTTTGCCAATAATTGATTTTTGGTTCCTGGACAAAAATTCATTTCGACCCTTTTAAGTGATATTTTAACGATATTAGGGAATATATGGGCATGCAAAGTATTTTTGGGTTGTTTTTACAATTAAATTGAAAAGAAACAACCTCCAGTTGAAAAAATATATGTTAAAACGAGCTTTAATATCCCTTTAATACAAATACACTGTAATAAAATTTTAGAGCTCATGTCTTTCCTTAAATTTGTTTTTGACTTTAATATCAAAATTGATTATTAAATTTAACTTTTTTGAGATAATTTAACAGACATATCTGGATTTTTTTTCTTTTCTATATCATATGGGTTTATATTATTTGTATTGATCTGTATTCCTAAGAAATGAACTTGATTTCATGTTTTTTCTGATGAAATTGTGTGAATACTTTTCCCCACTGTCTATAGAATACATTTCATCAGTTTTATTTCTAAAACTAATTTGATTAAAAATAATACATCTCAGTAAAATACAATAGTTTACTGAGTTCAAAAACATTTAAAAAGTACAAAGTATTAAGATGCCTTAAGAAGGGAAATATTTTTATGTCATTTAAAATGTATGTGATTTGGTTAGAAATTGAAAAGTTAAGGAAGTATTAAATATAAAACTGTAAATTATATCTGGTATGTATACATGTACATGTAAAAAAGTAAGATCTCAAATATCAGCTTATTCATGTTAACTGCAGTCATATTCAGTGTTTTCCCTAATTTTCACTGTAAGAGGTCAAAGGCAACTTTGAACAGGCCACACTTGGTTTTCCAAGTACATTTCTATATAAAATTTATGATTTGAACCGACCAAGAAAGTGCTTGAACTATGCAATTTAGCCTGCTGCCTGTTCTTAGGGAAAACACTGCATATTATAAAGTATATGGAGGGTAAAACCTGCAAGATACCAGTCATCGACTTCAGCAGTGGTCCGGTGGCCCACGGCCAGTGAAAATTAATTCGGACCAGTGACTTTTGCCAAATTTTTTCAATAGAATCTATATAAATATTTTAATTTTGAAGTTTTCGGGCCAATAAATTCGAAAGTCTAATTTCGAAGACTGAGATACAATTTTAAAAGTGTAACATCCAAGGACTATCATAGCCAAAGTTGGATTAAATTCAGACACAATTGTTTCAGAGAAGAATACTTACAAAAATAGATCTTTATCTGTGTAAGGAGTTAAAAAAAAATTGAGTAATTTCGGTCTGTTTCCCCCTGAAAATTAACATGGGTTTTTGCTGTAATGAACAAAAACAATTTGGACTAAATTTTGGACCATTCTCCCTTTTATAGCTAACAGTAAAGGCTGGAGCTACCATTGAAAAGTAACATTGTTTTTGCTAAAATGTACAAAAAATTGACTAAATTTTAGTCCCTTTTCTCCTTGTAAGCAATTAAAAAAAAAATTAGAGAAAAATAAAATCTTTAAAAATTAAAAATGTCCCACTATATACAACAGTATTTACAAGATTTTCAATTCTGTGACATTTCAGAGCTTCAAATAAACATTGCAGAAAACCAAATGGACAATCAAGAATGAGCAACCCAGAGACACAGGCAACATTGGGCACAAAAGACACAGGACGAAGATAAAAAAATCGAGAAAGCCGAGTTGCAAGTCAAAATCATTTGGTCTTGTGATCATAAATATATATGGTTTAGGGGTGGGGATCTCAACCATTAAAAAGTTCACTTCAGGTAGGGGGTGGGGTATGACCCTCCCTGGGGCCTGAGCTATAAGGCATTTAATTTGCCTAGTCACCCTGATCATAAATATATATGGTTTAGGGGTGGGGATCTCAACCATTAAAAAGTTCACTTCAGGTAGGGGGTGGGATATGACCCTGGGGCCTGAGCTATAATGCATTTAATTTGCCTAGTCACCCTGATCATAAATATATATGGTTTAGGGTGGGGATCTAGGTAGCATTTTTAAAACAGATTCCCCAGCGGGGTGGGGCTGAGCCCCGGGGATAAAAAATGCTGAATGCACAACTTCACATTGGCATCTCCACCCATACCACATATTAAGTTTCTATCTTATGTAGTTTCAGAGAAATGTGTAATTCTCAAAATATGTACTTTTTCTATAAAAAAACCATGATTTTACAAGAAAAAAACAATAGATTAATCTGAATTTCGAACTCGCTCTAAATAATAGTGTAATAATGCTTCCTACCAAAAATTATGTTGATCGGCCAAAAACTAAGAGCGCTATTGCGTTAACGAAGATATCCATACGCCCGCCTGCCCGTACGCCTGCCTGCCCGCCTTTCGCCAAAACATAAGCCGACTGCAACTTCGTTGCAACTCGGCTAATAAAACACAACACAATAAAGAAATTTAAAAAGATGAGTAACACAGACCCCACCAAAAACCGTGGGATGAACCCAGGTACTCGTGACAGGTAAACAGTTCCTGCCTCTTATAAGACACCCGCCATGTTATTCATAGAGTCAAGATATGCTGAACACCACTACGCAAACAAACATGAATATGCAAATAAGACATGAGCCCTCCTACAAACAACTGGAGGTAAAGACAAACCGAACATCGTTTTTATGTAGAAATCTTAGTTTGAGTGTTTTTCAATAAGTCTAAGTTAGCAGTAGATAAGTATAACTTTTTAATATATTGAAATTAAAAATAAGCATCTTTTACATCATCAAAACACAATATTGATAAAGAACTACCCGAAAATCCCTTTAAGGGTAAATTTCTGCGTATAATACAAGGCTTTTTACAGTACTCAATTATAATTACTAAGATATACATGTACAGACTCAATTAAAATCATGTTCCCACACAAATAATCATTTATTTGAAATATGAGGGCACAGAAATCAACTAAGGCATACAAGTTACATCATTCTGGAGGTAAACAACTTTGATCACAAACTGTATACATTGAGAGGGTGAAGTTTATAAGATTATAAGGTAAACTGATATCTATATAGATAAAATCTAGAACTTCTTTCAATACTTAAATAAATCCAAACATTTCTGTCAGTACTGAAAAAAAACTTGACCTATTTATCTCCGGTACTCCGTTTTCCTCCATCATGATCACTAGAACTGAGACCCATATAACCGATATACATGTAACTAAAATATTGTTGAAAGTGGCATTAAACACCATAACCACCCTCCCCCCTCCAACCCTATATATTTAACTTGCTATGATGTTATGAGACTAATTCATGGTCTTCCTTAATGATCACTCTTTCTCCCATAATCATAATTAACAAAAATAACAACCAACAGCCCCAAAGGTTGATGGGTCACCTAAACGTATAACGGTCAAACCTGCCTTATAAACAACTACCAGTAGTGAAAAACGAACCGCGAAATAATTTGTTGTTTTTAAGCCAGCTTTGACTGAACATTGTATTCAGTTCATTTGTATTGCTAGGATGGTTTTAAGGTCAGGGTTATGGTGTTTAACATCACTTTCATCAATATTTCAGTTATATTGTGGCAGTCAGTTTTATTGGTGGAGGAAACGAGAGTACCCAGGGAAAACCACCAACCTGCCACTTGTGAGTCACTGACAAACTTTATCACGTAATGTTGTATCAAGTACACCTCCCCTGAGTGGGATTTGAACTCACATTTTACAATCTATTCTAACATAACCTCACTCTTTCCCTTTGTTAAAAAAAACCAGAATTATTTCTTCGTATTATCTCATTAGCACATGCGCCGATGAATGTGACTGACGTTTCCATTGGCAGCATAAATTGTGACCCAAATAATGCCGGTAGAGGGCGCAATATTATTCGAGTTACATAAATTGTGTGTGACATTTTCCGCAAGCGTATGTATAAATTACCGTCTTCCAATCAAAGTATACTACCGTATTTGTACTCTTAGACATATCAGAATCGAAATAAATCATGGAAGCCAGAATATCTTTTGAGTTTTAACATGGTTTGGCAGATATTAGTAAATTTTATCCCTCGCTTCTGGCTCGAGATAAAATACTAATATCCGCCAATCCATGTTAAAACTCCCAACATATTCTGGCTTCCATGATTTATTTCTTAAACAAAACATACATACAATGTATAATTGTTATTTACTTAAAAATACCTCCTTAATAAATAGGTCTGAAGCGAAGGTTAAAATTCAGTACATTCACATTTCACTTCTGAAAGAATTATTTTAGGAACTCTTGTAAGATTGTTATCTTATTCAACCACTTGAAGAAAGTTAACAATCTTAAATAATAAAACAAGAGAACCCATTATAATGATGTAATTTTAAGAGGTGAACGAGAACTGGGTCACAAAGAAATAAATGTAATACATATGAAACCCATCCCCAGCTTTCTGCTTCATAAAGAGATAATCTTTATGCAAAGAAATGAAATGTAGGGATATAAAAGAAGGAATAATGCATGTCTGAATAGATTATATATTTTATGGGGTAATCTTAAGTAATGATATGCAGAGGCAGAGGAGTGGACCGGAAAGTAGAGGGACAAGCTTTAGGGGTGGACCTAAAAGTAGAGGGCAAGCATTTGAAATGGATCAAAGGTCATGCAAGGGACAAGCTTCGGGAGGTGACAAGAAAAAAGGGGGCAAGCTTCAAGAGTGGACTAGAAAGCAAGGGCGACATGCTTTCAAAACTGACAAGCAAAAAAAAAAAAAGGTCTTTTGGCATCTCAGCATATACATTTTGTATTTCTAGCCTTATATTTTTTGATGCACTGAAAGTTTTCTGCTTCCATGCAATACAATTCAAATAAACTGCAACTAAAGATTTGCTGAACTTAAAAATTGTACTGTTTACATCAGTTTCAAAGATTAAAGATAATTTCTTACTTTTTATTCTCTTCTGTAGTTGACCTCAATAAAACATCCAATATCATAAAAATGTTTTACTTGAACAGTACAACATGTATATGAAAATGGGTCTTAAACACTCAACAATTTTTAGGTCAAAATACTTTACTTGGCAAGTAACTTGGTTAAAACACTACTATGTATGTACAGTCATATGACTTACTTAAAAAGGAATAGGAAAATTGGATGTATTATAACAGTTAATACTTAACAGTTGTAATTTATACAATTTAATGATTATTTCATTGGAGGGGCCATTGGCAAATACATTTAATTTTATAGAAGCTTTTAGGAGGTGGTCATCACGAAAGCAGAGGAGAATTTGCTCAGTTTTTAAAAAATAGAACAGTTTTTACAGTCTGTATTTTTACTTACTTGCATTTTATGGTTATGATAGTAACTTAAACAACAGAGTGTTATATCATATTTTTTTTATCTACTTGTCTTTTATGGTTGTAATAGTAACTGAAACATTATTGTGCTATTGTATTTCAAAAAGTACATGTACCCTTATATTGTATTAACATGTATGCAGTAAGAAAATAAATAAATGATTAATATTTATGTGCGTTTTTAGTGCCAACAATTTTTGAAGTATTTATGGCTCAAAATATTTTAAAGTGGCTCAAAAATTTAGTTTTTGGCTCAAGTGTTGGCTCAAAAAAAATTCAACCCAGAGGAAACCCTGTAACTGTCATACAAAAAGTCAAGTGACTAATCAAGCTTTTAACAAATCATTATAAACATAAGTTTCCTGGGTGGTACTGTACATTGTATGGGATAAAAATAGCATGTTATGTTCATAAATACATATAAACAGGACAAAAACACATGAATTAGGAAACAGTCAATAATAAACTTAGAAATAAATCATTTATGACAAGAATGTTTAAAATCAGTGATGGTAAACAACTCCACCAATATCAACAGAACAAACAATCACATCTCACCTCATATCACTGAACAAATAATGAATTTCAGAATAATCATTATATACAACTTGGTACATTCAATAATCACGATGCTGCATTTAGTTGATTGATTGTGATTGATTGCTGTATATGTTAAACACCAACTTAAGCAGTTTTTCAGCTACACATCTTTTATAAAAGTACAAACGAGTAGCAACCATCATCTTCGCTAGCCAAGGGTTACGATCCGCTCCTCTCCTCTCCACCCTTGGCAAATTAAGCCGGAATTTTGTAATTCCCACGTATCGCCCTCTAGCGGATTTATGAAGTTCAGTCCCTTTGCATTACATCATTATCGACCAATGAGAACGGTTGTACTATTACCTATTAGCCTAAGACTTCAGTTAATTGAGCAAATACTTTAAAAGTTTCTGTAAATATCGTTCTTCTGTGTTTGGGGGGCAAAGATTCATGACAAAGTCTACAGTTTTCTCCACATGTCGCCATTGTTTACATTTTTCTTTCTCTACATGTGATCTTTTGTTAGACGCATATTGATTGGATGCAGCCACCCATAGCTGCATCGAATAGAAAAATAAACCGTGAGGACCCGAAATTCCGACTTAATCTGCCAAGGGTGGAGAGGAGCGGATAGTAACCCTTGGCTAGCGAAGATGAGCAACCATCAGCATTGATCTAAGGGGTATGGTACTTAACACCACTTTCAACAATATTTCAGTTATATCGTGGCAGTCAGTTTTATTGGTGGAGGAAACCTAGTACATACTGTACATTTTACCTGGAGAAAACCACTGACCTGCCGCAAGTCACTGACAAACTTTATCAAATAATGTTGTATCGAGTACACCTTGCTATGAGTGCGATTCAAATTCACAACTTTAGTGGTGATAGACAGATTGCATAGGTAGTACTAAATCCAACTACCATACAGTCATAGCCACGACGACCCCAATCATCAATTTACGATTTTGGTTAACCTACATGTAAATGCTTCCTTCAGTAGCAGGTACATTTTTCCATATACATGTACCACAATGCAATGATTGATGCACAATGATATGTCTTTAAATATTTTAGGATTAGGTAATCTGTCTTTTTTATCTTTCAATAAAATATGATTAATATCAGGTATCCGATGACATCCTGGTACAAACATTTACATTGTAAATCATATGATGATGCAAATGTAATAATGAATATTGATGTTTGAGAGCAGAGAGGCATCAGGCTGGTTTTAACACTGAGTAAAATAAGTAAATAAACTGAACTGGTCAGATTATGACTATGTTCTGGCAATCCAAGAAATAAATGATAAATGAAGCTCAACAAAGACAGACCTTTGTTTCAACAAGGGGCAGTACCAGGTACTTTTATCTGCCTAAAATGGTCTTTGGTAACTCCTGATCATAAAGAGTGTTGAAAAAGGTATTCATGAAAAATGTTCAAATATTTTAATAAAAAGTACTGCCTGTAAATAGTGAAGTAGTGGTAGACTTGAAAAATATTGAAAGTCCTGCAAAGAGGGACCATATTCATCCTTGTTAAGAAGTAAGGGGTCATATATTCTTTAGTCTTAAGTTTTTAACGACAGTAGCAGCTATAGATTATATATGTAGTATTTCTAAACATTCTAAAATCCAACTTTTCTTTTGTTTATTCATAAAAATGTGATGGTATAAATAATTTACTCACCAATGAGTTATTATTGATAGAATTCCACAACATAGATGATACAAATAAACCAATGACCTACATGTATATATGAGATTACAACACACTCTATTTTCTATTTAAATTTGACACTAGTTAAAAATGATCAACTGACTTAAACGCACACAATAGAGTTGATATGTACACCATTGTTTGTTTCTAATACATTCCATAGTAAATATATATTTACTAAATATAGACTTACATTGTAGATAAACAAATAAATATGTAAACAAACTTTACCTGTGATTCATGCCATTGCTCATAGAACGTGACAATCTCATATAACGATTTCTTGGAGGCCCAGGAAGATTTAGATCGTCTCCCATTCTATCAACAACTTCTTAAGATTTCACAAGTCAAAACTTTAGAAATATCCTCCATTGTTTTTCATAGTTCACTTAACATACGATACAAGAAATTGGTCACATACTTGAACGATTTCACATTTTTATTAGGTCATGCATAGCAGACCTAATCATGTGACCAGACAAAACAAAAATATATTGCCTAAAGCTATAGGTAAATAGATTTGCACCTGCTCTTTATTGATTGACTGTAATACACAAAAGAGAAAATCCATCAATTTGCAAAGGGGAGACAACCGATTGAATCAATCGATAACACATCGGTGTATAAAAGGGAAAGATAATTCATACTGACAATAATCACACTCAATGTTATACAAAACATGGTCATCGATAGGATTAAAGATATATGCCCTAACAGAGTTTCCCATTTACAAAAACAAATGTGCTAGAAAAAAACACCCAATTTCATATTTTTCTCTTGATTTTAGACTTGATTGAGTATATTTCAGATAAGATAAGATTTTATTGTCCAATCAAGGTCCCAGCAACTGGCAGAGTCATTACAGTGATTTATATTACAAAAAACATTCTAATACATAAAGTAATAAATAGTATACAAACAAGCAATTTACAGAATTTAGATTGGTACATAAGTACTAAACATATATATGTCTTTGATGAGTATAATATTTGGAAGAGTCCACTGGGCATAAATTTACAAAAAAAAAAAAAAATATATACATGTATCATTTGTAGATATTTAATAGGTTATTAACTTCTTCTGAACACCGAAATAGAAATAAACCCTTTTATATTTACAAGGGGCTAATTCAATGACAGAAGGCAAATCCAGTGTCCTCCCCATGACCAATCATGTATATGCATGAGAGCAATGCCATTCATATACAGAGGTCATCAAGGGCCGGTGCTTAAAGGACATTTAGACTGGAAATGATTAAACAAAGTGAGATATGAGATTTAAGTCATCCTCATGGCCAATGTACATGGAGGAAATTTGCATCATCCAGATACAGAGGCCATCAAGGGCAGGTGCATTAGGACCAATTTTCATAATTTTATTCTTAAATGTATCAAGTGCCCAGTGGACCTCGCAGCGGCTGTAGAAGAGAGAAACATCTCCCAACTTGATATTATACTTCAGGAGAGAAGATACTAAATTTGATAGTGCCACTAACATTAGTACTTATCAGTTTGTCAATCAGATGGATTGATTGTTGATTGTTTAACGTCCAGCAACGGGGACTTGCTCCCGGCTCTAAATTTGCCTCACTGCAGGGGCGGATCCAGTGGGGGGGGGGGCGCACCCGGCGCGCCCACCCCCCCCTAAAATTGGAAAAAAAATATGTTTTTTTTTGCGTAAAATCGTGATTTTTCACACGAAATACTACCAAAAATTTTCGCGCCTCCCTCCGCTCGGCGCGATTTTTTTAAGTGCGCCCCCCCCCCCTCCTAACTTGAAATCCTGGATCCGCCCCTGCACTGAATTTTTACTGTCAATGTATTTTTAAGTGGGCAATACATTGACAGTAAAAAGAAATCAGTGGGGGGGGGGGTAAATTTAGTGGCCTGAAGCCAGTCCCTGTGCTCCAGCTGCAAATATTCATGCATATTAAGGAGGATCTTACAAAATCAATTGCACACAGAAAGGGGGAATGGGTCAACCAGGGCAACAACTACAGCCACTGGAACAGTATGGGAGTATGGAAGATAAATGCTGCCTTTTAGTGTTGGGGCTACAAAGTGCCCAGCAGGGTACACGTTTTATTTTTCTTCCGAAATCTACAACAGTGGTCTTAAAGGTGCAAAGAGTGCGAAGAGTTCAAGGTGCGTGGAGCGTAACACATTTCCAACACAATACCCACTATCACAGGCACTCGTTTCATTCAAAAAATATATGCCCCTAAGAGGAGGCAGGGTACTTGTGCTCACTATGGTTCACAATAAAGTTTATGCTATAATAACATGACAACTCCTCATCGAAGGGTCATCTCCTAACTGCAGACATATTATAGGTATCTCTGTGAGTTGAGCCTTAGGAACTAATCAGTAGTAATAGCTTTTAAAACTAGATGCTCATATGTGCAGGCCTGACTCGCTCATCTATAACTAGAGGCCAAATGAGCCAAATCACTTACCAGGTAAAGAAGATTTATCTTACTTTGAATGTTTGATTTTTATTTTCCATTGGAACAATTGCAATAAATTTTACATTACTTTCCTCAGACTTGCGGTAGTATAAAAATTTCTCAATTGGTGCTAGACAATAGTTATACACTTATCAAACGTATTTTTGTCCGTAAGACAGAATTATATCGTGTAAAGAGAGATAACTCTGGATTTTTTTTTTTATCATAAAGCCAATGTATAAGAATGTATCTCCCGGATGGTACGTGTGGTACAGTACTCAAGAATATACTTGATAGATATATGTGCTGCTAACAAGAAAGCTTCAAAACCAAGGATTTTTAGTGGTACACGTAATAATTTCGGAAGTTTTATTGTGGCCATGATGACTTGGTTAACCGTTACGGAATGTCCACGGATATGTTCCCTTTTTACGTTTTCCTCGAACATGACTTGTAATCGTATTTTTAACTTGAGTAACACGACGGATTATGTAACATTTTATTTTTTCCTCCACAATATTCTTTCCGGCGGAATATTTTTAATATAAAATATTATCCTTGGACAATATTTCAATATTAAATTTCTTCCAATGCTATTATATGTTTTCCGGACGAGGTGGAAGAAATTTAATATTAAATTATATCCGTGGATAACATTGCATATTATATTTCATCCTGAAAAAATATTATAGAGGAAATAATCTTATTTTATATGTTACTAATTTTTCAATTAATTAATTTACATTGCTGCAAATAAATATGTACTTAATACTAGTGAAATATTTCTTTATTACTGCAGTATTTTTTAAGTAAATATATAAATCATTACAATTACAATGTTTTAATAATATTCATAAATTTTTCTCTTGTTACTTTTCCTCAGCCGCTTTGGTTTAGCAGTACACACAATTTTATTTTCACTCTCCGTTTCATTATCCTCTTCACTAATATACTGTGGTGATACTTGTAAATCAAACATTACTAGTTTCTGCATTCTGTGGACACTTTTGGTCTTGTATATATGTAACTATATCATTGTATTCTTCTTCTTCCATTATTTAATATCTACTGTTACCGATGAATCAAATTTTTAATATATTTCAATTTACATGACTCTATTGATTTTATAATGGGTTTGAATACTACCCAATCTGTCATTTAAATGGACATGGTTCTGGCTATAATATATTGTCCGTATATAGATTTATTTACCTGTAAATTGTATTTATAAAATATTTTCCGGATGGGTCGGGTGATTTATAAATCAGCGTCGGAAATAATATTACATACCTTTAGTATAAAATATTATCCGAATTAGCTCATTTGATGGATCGGGTGATTTATCTATGAGTAATATTACAGATGCGTCTCGTGATTTAATAATCAGCGTCGGACATAATATAACACACAGATCTTAGTATAATTTATTATCCGGATACTTTTTTATAGCAATGGAAAGTATTTTATTATAAAATATTTACCGTGACATAAAATTTAATATTAAATTCTTTCCACCGGATACAATTTCAACCGGAAAAAATTATGCTTTACAATGACACTAGTGGAGCAGGAACTGCCTACTCATCCGGAACTGCCTACTCATCCGGAACATTCGAGTCCATTCTCTGTTTTTAATGTGATCAATGTTACTAAATGTTTAGTTTTCTGTGTAGTGTTTTTTTTTTTACTATTGTTTGTCTTTCCGTCTGTTTTCTTCTTTTGACAATTGTCTTCTCTATCCCTTGGTTATTGACTTCTGGATTCCGCTTTCGTATCTTCACACATTCTCAGGTATCCCAAGGCAAATTTTAAATACCCCTATGCTTACAGTTTTGAAAGTCCCACTTTCAATGTTCATTTCTAAAGCTTATCCCCACTTTCAGGTTAATTTCCAAAGCCTGTCCTCACTTTCTGGTCCACTCCTACAGCTTGCCCCTACTTTTCGGTCCACTTCTAAAGCTTGTCCCTACTTTCTGGTCCACTCCTAAAGCTTGCCCCTATTTTCTGGTCCACTCCTACAACTTGCATCTTCGCTAGCCAAGGGTTACGATCCGCTCCTCTTCTCTCCACCCTTGGCAGATTAAGTCAGAATGTTGTAATTCCCGCGTATCACCCTCTAGCGGATTTATGAAGTTCAGCCCATTTGCATTACATCATTATCAACCAATGAGAACGGTTGTACTATTAACTGTTCGAAGGAATGTAGCCTAAGACTTCAGTTAATTTAGCAAATACTTTTAAAGTTTCTGTAAATATCGTTCTTCTGTGTTTGGGGTCAAAGATTTATGAAAAGTCTACAGTTTTCTCAACATGTCGCCATTGTTTACATTTTTCGTTCTCTACATGTGATCGTTGCGTAATCTTTTGTTAGACGCATTTTGATTGAACGTAGCCACCTAGAGCTGCATCGAATAGAAAAATAAACCGTGAGGACCCGAAATTCCGACTTAATCTGCCAAGGGTAGAAAGAAGAGGAGCGAATCGTTACCCTTGGCTAGCGAAGATGACAACTTGCCACTACTTTTCGGTCCACTCCTACAGCTTGTCCCTACTTTTCGATCACTCCTAAACCTTGCCACTACTTTTCGGTCCACTCCTAAAGCTTGCCATCACTTTCTGGTTCATTCCTACAGCTTGTCATTACTTTTCGGTCCACTCCTAAATCTTGCCACCACTTTTTGGTCCACTACTACAGCTTGGCCCTACGTTTCGGTCACTCCTAAACCTTGCGCCTACGTTTCGGTCCACTCCTAAAGCTTGGCCTCACTTTTTGGTCCACTCCTACAGCTTGCCACTACTTTTCGATTCACTCCTAAAGCTTGCCCCCACTTTTTGGTCCTGTCCTACAGCTTGTCCTTACTTTTCGGTCCACTCCTCAAGCTTGACACCACTTTCTGGTCCACTACTACTGCTTGCCCTTACTTTTTGGTCCACTCCTACAACTTGCCACTACTTTTTGTTCCACTCCTAAAGCTTGCAACTACTTTCTAGTCCACTACTACAGCTTGCCCTTACTTTTTGGTCCACTCCTAAAGCTTGCCACCACGTTCTGGTCCACTACTACAGCTTGCCCCCACTTTCAGGTCCACTCCTACAGCTTGCCACCACTTTCTGGTCCACTACTACAGCTTGCCCCCACTTTCATGTCCACTCCTACAGCTTGCCCCCACTGATTGGTCCACTACTACAGCCGGTTACTACTTTCGTTCCACTCTTATAGCTTGCCCCCACTTTCTGCTACACTCCTACATCTTGCCTCTACTTTTCAATCCACTCCAAAAGCTTGCCCACACTTTGTGGTCCACTACTACGTCTCTGATATCTGTACCGGTATTAACTTCTTGAAAAAAAAACGCAAAATAAACCAACTAAAAATTAACTTCTGTACAATATTTGCACATTGAACAAACATGAAAAATGAATGATATCTGTATAAAAGGGAAACGAGCCAGGAAGAAACAAATCAGATGTAACTTAAGTTACGATCATATCTGTTCAACACCAGTGCATAGACGTGTAGTAGGTACAAATTATATGTTATATATGTACGTCTAAATAAATAAACACATACACACACACACACATGTACCTTAATATTCAAAAAAAAAAGAAGACTTTCTCAATAACTAAAGACTTACCAAAGACTGTCCACATCCTCCTAATTTATAACAAATTTTGTTAAAAAATGATTCATATTTAGCAACTATTAAGTGTTCCCACTTACAAGATAAAACTGTAACAGTTGCCAAGAGATAAAAAGTTACGATTCCTTGAGTTTACCCATGGTCTCTATCACTAGAAATCACAGGTGTCTGATGGATAATTTGTATTCATCAAAAATACATCGCCTTGACCTAAATCATCCAAAAATATCAGAAATTTCACCTAGTCTAATAAAATAATATTCACAGAGAAAGGGGAACAACTCGTAAAACATCTCGACTAAAAACAAAGGGGGGTAAAATAATTTTGACTATAAAATATATCATGCAATGTTCTACTGTTTCCAAACAATCTTTATTGTAAATAAGAGCCATATCAGTAAACAAAGTTAAGTAATTGAACTGCCAAACCTGCATCCACTTGTGTTTGCTTCTACAACAGTTTCTAAAGCAAACAACAAAACAACCATCAGCATGAATTTAATATTCCATTATACAAAAAAAACATTGTGCATTTGAAAAATAACCCTTCTTGGAATGATATATGTACTTCTGTACTTCTAAATAAATGGTAAAACTGCTGACTATTAGATTATAGACAAACATCGCTCACCTGATTTTTAATTTGACAAATTTCGTAGAAAAAAATTCAGCCAATTCCCCCCCCCCCCCCCACATTTAATGCAATTACTAAATTACTACCAATATAGAAAAATGAAATTATCCAAAACACAAAAATTGGCGTTCAAATTTCAAGTGTCATTACTTTTTCATTATTTTAAAGAAAATGTTCACTTACTTGTGCCATATCTGACTACATAATTATTTCAAGGAGGTACATTTGTACATATACTTGTTAACAGCAATAGATGAATGTATTGTTATTTTGGCATTTTTACAAGGAACCTGTTGTGTCACTGCATTAACTACCATCTTATGTATACATTGTGTAGTGTAATACTCCAGAAAACAGACACTTGACCAATAGAACGAGAATCTCCACATTTTCTGTATAATGGTACATCCGCCTCTCAAAAATAATTTTTATTGGTATTTCAATAAAGGGCTATGCATGATACACCATGATACTACTGCACTGAGCCACTGCACTGAGCAAGTCGATAAGGGCTTCCTTCTGCATCTATTTTATTGCAACCAAGTTTAATTAAAAAAATTATAACAAATATAGGAATCTGTTTACTTTCAAAACTAGGCCTACCTGTAAAACTACCGAACGCAGCATGATACGATCGCAGCATCTCAACTAGGGAAAATTGAGTATATACCGGTAGTCAAAACACAATAATCATTAAAAAAACCACATTTCTTTGCACATTGAGGCCTCTTCTCCTTTGGGGACTGATAAGACTGCAATACCCAAACCCAATCCCAATCATTATTGTACATGTGTGCAAAAGATTAGTGTCTTAAAATTTCAGAAGAACACAAGTTATCACACGAAACACGAAACCATTCTTTATTGTACATCTGTGCAAAGGATTAGTGTCTT
>MJUT01038336.1:402694-423624 GCA_002080005.1 Gigantidas platifrons | reverse complement strand
TTATAGTGAAATCTGTCTACTGTCTAAACCGAATCTTCTTCGGGCCAACTTTTGTGTTTGAAAAGGTCAGGTGTTTTTGTTTATATACATGTACCAGGGGCGGATCCAGAATTTCAAGTTAGGGGAGGGGGGGGCATTTAAAATAATCACGCCGAGCGGAGCGAGGCGCGAAAACTTTTGGGGTATTTCGTGTGAAAAATCACGATTTTACGCAAAAAAATCATATTTTTTTCCAATTTTAGGGGGGGGGGGCGCCGGGTGCGCCTCCCCCCTGGATCCGCCCCTGTGTACAAGTTAAAAACAAAGATTTCCTACATTTACAGTTCAGTTTATACAAGATTATGGTTTATTTAAAGTTTGGTTTAGATAGGTTTCACTGTAGCACCATTACAATCTCTATCTAAGGCTGATTCATCTTTAAAAAATTATATATAGTGATCCAATCAAAGATTTAATGATAAGAAGAAGTTTGAAGAATTTCCAACAGATAGCAATGATTACTCATGATCACTATATCTTACATAATATAATACATTTTGAATCATTAAAATGCTATTAGCAACACAATAGCTCATTAAGAAATCTTATTAAAGAGAACACGTTGACCAGATATGAAATCTTTTTTCATGCCAAGATTCCGCCTCAAATATTTTATCAGGTCACTACAACTTAACCTTGATTAGGAAGATTATACCTTTCGTCAGATGCATATATTGTTGACTTCTATGATTGATAGGGTAACACACTCAACAATATCTCAGCTAAATAAATTTAAAAGAATATACATGTTGAAAGTAGCCATAATCTCACATGAGCATGTATCATTAACCTGGTCATTCCTATGTACAGCAAGAAAAATGGTTTATTCATTTCACATAGGATCACTAGAATAGGAATTTTTGGTACTTCCATATGTCTAAAACGGGAAAGGCTACAACAAATCGTTGGGAAACCTTCCAAAAGGGATTTCAAAACGAATTGAATGGACTAAAATTGCACACAAAACTGGTTTTGACAAATGTACATCTGACGCCAAGTGATGGCAAAAGCTCACATGGTCTTTGGTTAGATGAGCTAAGATATGATTGAAAAATGTGCCCCCTCTTCCAGTTAAAATAAACAAGGACCAACAAAGGATGCTAACCAGATTTGAACTTCACCAGTGTGTATTGTGATAAAAAAACATTGTGTACAAATTTCAAAACATTTGGTAAAGGGAATCCAAATTCGGCATTGTTCAGTAAAGGGGCATAACTCGGCTGGAAATCATAAAAGGAATAATAACAACATACGAACTTGACATGTGTGCTGTGATTAAAATCATTGTTTAATAAATTTAAATAAAAAGTTTTCCTAAGCAGAACTTAAGTTATTGAACAAAACCTGAGATTGTTTGCAAATCAATGGGGCATAACTCCACACCACAAAATGTGGTAATGTCCACAATCGAACTTAGTCTGCTTTTTTACGGTTCCAGGCCATTGTGTATCAATTTCAAATAATTTTTGATTAAGGAGACCTTAAGTTAATGAGCAAAAACCAAATGCCGGCATGTAATAACTTGTACATACGGACGGACTGACATATGGTGTGGCAACCCTTATACTGCATACCACCATATAGTGAGTGAATGATTATTATTTAACGCCAAATTAACATTATCTTCAGCTATATAAAGTTACATTCGATGATATGATGATGATATCCGGCTCTGTGCAACGGTTAGGTATAAGGTTCGTTCACTAAAATAAGTCCCGGGTAGACAAGTGGTTTGAATCGGATACATTATTCGGATTCCGAGCCAACCCGTCTTTGCTCTTTCTTCTTAATACTCCATGCGTAGCGGAGAGCCATTAAATGCGAATTTCAGTCTTTGGTTTGACCCGACCGCGGATCGAACCGACGAGACGAGCACGTTAAGCATCGATGCTATGATTTAATCCAGCATACAATCATGACCAGACATAAATACATATTGATAATTAATTTAATTTATAGGTACAGTATAGTCTTGTAACAATGAAGGTGCAGTACATCGATCTGCAGGTTAAAGAAGTTCACACCTATCTTTGGCATTTGTCCAACAATCGTCTTCATTATCCAGCAGTATTTTGATGATTAGAGGATCTATACATCATATTATTATTTGACATATATTTTGTATGATATAGCCCTAATGGTATCATAAACAGATTAATGTCTGTAGAATATAAACATATCAACATCGCACTATTTTATGACCCTTAGCTCATCTAAAACTAGGGATTACTGATTATTATTTGATAGTAGAAATAATTTACTAGTGTGGAAAATCCATCTTCCTTTCTTGTATTTTAGTATTACTGCAGATTTCATGAGATTTTCTAATCAATCAACTGCACAGAAATTCTGCTAAAGAGAAACATTTTTACATCAACTGTATCACCATCCCCTTATATTGATTGATTGCATTATAAAGAGAAAATGGTCAAAAGAAGAGTTTGAAGATACCAAAGAGGTTATCAGAATCCGTATATTGAAGAAGAACAGACAACACTATGGCCAAGCGAAAAAGTACAAACAACGATCTACAAAACATACACATAACACTACAGATCGAGTAAAACGAATCCCACTAAAAATCGGGGTGAACTCAGGTGCTCCGGAAGGGTCAGGTCAACAATTCCATAAATATCAAAACAAAACGAACAACTATCCCTCACCTCAAATCATTGAACACACAATAAAGACTTAACACATTTGTTGATGTGTATCACACATGTGTAAATGTTTAAATGCATTTAATCAACATGAAACGGATTTTGAAGGCCTTCCAGCGAGATAATAACAATATTTGGAGTTGTCTCCCCTTTTTCCCCCGGCTTTTTGTCACAGGAGAGGTCCACTAAATTTGAGCAGGGATTTTCAAATCTGTTTCTTAGAGTTTTATTCCAGATCGCATTTAAAATGCTAGAGCGGTGATTTTGCTTCTTTTTGCGTCATAATGGATATGTTCTTTAAATAGAACCGCATTGGTGCAATTCGGTAGTGTAAATATTAGACTATCTAGTGTTCACATCTAGTGTGGTAGATCTTGGATTCGGGTCCCAGTCGGGTCAACACAAGATTCTCCGATAAGAAAGCAGGCAGCTGTAAGGAGTAAGAGCAAAGACCTATTGGTTCGGAATCAGTATAACGTGTTGTAGTGGAGCTACATGTCTATCTGCGGCTTTCTGTTTCAGTGAGCTAGCACTATAAAGACCTAATTAAGTATGTTCGTCTAGTACAAAGTGAACATCATCATCGTTTCATTGAATGTAACTTTGCTGAAAGATTGCGTATTTGGCGTTTGCAACATAAACAACGACAGTATAATAGCAGGGTCAGTGAATGGTCATAGTTAACCAACACAATACTATGTTGGATAAAGACCATTACCCCACCTTAAGTAATCTAAGCTATGCTATCCATCTCAGTGTTTATCCCCGAGATAAAAGCAAAGTCACCAATCCCCCCCAAGTGACTTCTTCATACAAATGCCTTGTAAAAATATCAAAGTTTTGACATAGTTGTTTTCTTCATAATATTTGTACATCTATATAAAATTAACATACTACTATTTTTAAGATTTTTTTTCCACATCTTACTGTCAAGAATTGCTGCTTCGCATGTTGACTATTTTTTGTTATTTGTTTATGTATCTAAAACATTTACAATTTTCAAAATTAAAAAAGGACTTCTTCCAAAATCATTTATCTCCCCCTTTTCAACATAACATATTAAATCACTTAACTTCTTTTCTCCAAACAATATACAAAACGTATTACATATCAAGATATTTCATGTTTTTTTGGTCATGATATTGGTATATTGTAAAGTAAATTTGCAGTGATTATGTTAATCTGTCACATCGTTTAATATACTACTATTTCACAAATGATAATATCAAATAAAGCTATTCATCCCCTTTCTTCTTCAAGTAATGGCACGTAACCAAGAAATGCATATATAATTCTAGTTCACGTACAGCCCATTTCACATAATTTCATTAACTTGTGTACCCAACCTTTCAAAGAAATAATTCACTATACAACCCATTTCCTTATCCTAGCATTGCATTTACTCATTTGCGCGGAAAGCGTCATATATCCACCAAGTGTCAGTCCACCTAGGTAAGCATGGTAAGAGTCATGTATCCACCAATTGTCAATCCACCTAGGTAAGCATGGTAAGAGTCAAGTATCCACCACGTGTCAGTCCATATAGATAGCATGGTAAAAGTCAGGTATCCACCAAATGTCAGTCCAACAAGAATATTATTGTATGAGTTATGTATCCACCAATGTCACTCCACTTAGGTAAGTATGCTAAGAGTCATGTATCCACTAAGTGAAAGTCCACCTATGTTTGTTTGTTTGATTTAACGCCACTTTCAACAATATTTCAGTTGTATCGTGGCGGTCAGTTTTATTGGTGGAGGAAACCAGAGGACCCGGAGAAAACCATCGAACTGTCACAAGTCACTGACAAACTTTATCACATAATGTTGTACACCTTGCCCTGATCGAGATTCGAAATCACAACATCAGTGGTGATAGGCACTGATTGCATAGGTAGTTGTAAATTCAACTATCAATACTATCACGACAACAACGGCCCCTCAGTCCACCTATGTAAGCATCGTAAACGTCATGTATCCACTAAGTGTCAGACCACCAAGGTAAGTATTGCACGAGTCATTTAGTCACCAAGTGTCAGTCATCTTACCCAGATAAGCATGGTACGAGTATTGTATCCATCAAGTATCAGTCATCTTCCCTAGGTAAGTATGACAAGAGTCATGTATCCACCAAGTGTCAGTCATCTTCCCTAGGTAAGTATGACAAGAGTCATGTATCCACCAAGTGTCAGACATCTTCTCTAGGTAAGTATGACAAGAGTCATGTATCCACCAAGTGTCAGTCATCTTCCCTAGGTAAGTATGACATGAGTCGTGTATCGACCCAAGTGTCAGTCATCTTCCCTAGGTAAGTATGACAAGAGTCATGTATCCACCAAGTGTCAGTCATCTTCCCTAGGTAAGTATGACAAGAGTCATGTATCCACCAAGTGTCAGTCATCTTCCCTAGGTAAGTATGACAAGAGTCATGTATCCACCAAGTGTCAGATATCTTGTCCGGGTAAGCATGGTAAGAGTCATATATCCACCAAGTGTCAGTCGTCGTACCTAGGTTAGCATGGTAAGCGTATTGTATCCAGCAGGTGTCCGTCCAATTGACATTTTGTATTGGACTGACAAGTGGGACCTTGAAAAAAACTGTAGTTTGAATACTTTAACTTTTCAAGAAATATCAAAACATAAAACAAATTCAACAAGAAAAATAAGAAAACCAAGCAAACATCATACTTACCAAGCTTTCTTGTTGACAGATTTTCTGGGTACTGTAGCAAAGTTCATTCTGTTATACAGGGGCACCTTTACAGTCCCGACTGGGTCTTCCCACATCCTCTTATAGTCTGCCATTACTCCAAAGATTATTTTTAGGACAAATATTCACTATGAATTAGATTTCATTCCAACTGTACTGTAGTTTTCAAAATTCAAAAATGTTTTTTTATACTTTCCACCTCATAACAACAATATCAGCTATGAACGTACTCTAATATACATAAAATAAATAGATAGTTCCAAGGTATAGATAAAAAGGCAAAGATTATTATTTTCTCAATTACTGTGTAGCCATAATGCCATTACAAAAATCTAAGTATATTTCAATGACGACTCCATCCATTCAAACAAAATCAGGCGCAGAAATAAAAATATGAATTCACATAGGATCCAACCTCTTTATTATCTGATGGTAGATGAAGATCTATATATATATATTTTTTAAATCCACAGTATTTAGAAGTATACTTATGTTTACTTATCACTTTCAAAGTTACTGACGAAACAGACTCTGACACATCAATCACACGTTGTTTTTATTCCACAAGTTTAACCATTTCTCTACAAACACATATCGATCAATGACATGTAGATTTCGGAGATATATACACCACACATAACATGTACACACGTGTAATTCTCTAACCAATGCATTATCTAGCTTCTACATCAATGGTGCATTAACTCCATGCAAATGGTTTCTAGGTTAAAGCGGTAAACTTCTGTGGTAGAAACAAAACACACCCCCATCCAATAATTTAAAACCAATTTCTAGATGTAAATTTTTAATGTTTCAAACCATTAACTATTACTTGTTTTAATTGTCTATACTTTCGCCTGTTAATTTTCTTTTGAAATTAAAATCCCATTGAGTATTTTTGCATTCACATTGTCTTTGAAATTAGCATGTCTATTGTGTATAAATTCTAGAAACACAACTTATATACTCTATCTATATCGAGTATTAAGAAGAACTATATCTACAAGTCCTTCACATCACAATTGTTTTTAAACTTCTGTGGTAAAAGAAGTCATGTTAACAGACTGACAGTCATCATTATTAAAAGCAACATTCCTTTAGCATGAATTTTTCCAAACACCAACAGCTGATTAGACACTGTTATTAAATATTCATATAGTGATGAACACCATCTAATGACAATTTACTTATATGTAATATATTCATTACCTCTTTATACATTATTATTCATAACTTCGTCCTATTCTATTTTTAATTCCCATGTCAATTTTTTGTCTGATCAAATGTATTGTTCAAGTGGATATTCACAATCAAATAATTTACATTATATATCAAAACTAGCTTCCCTTTGTGTCCATTATTATCATCGATTCTTGTCAGTGGTCTGGGCAATATCTAATATTCAGTGGGATACATTACATGTACGCAGTCAGGCTGATAACAAGACATGCAAGTCTAAAAATTAACAATAAAAAATATATAGCTTGTTTGAATCAAAATAACAGGAACTCGTTACCCCCCCCCCCCCCNTTTTTTTTTACATTTTTTGTTAGCATGTTTCTTTTCAATAAAATTTCTTTATAATTTCATTTATTTTTCCTTTATTCAGCGTGTTCGTGTCCATATAACCATACAATATTATGGTTACAACAGCTTGCATATTCTGGTACTATATATACTCTTGTAAGATCAGAATTATTATTTTTTTTTTAGAAATGTCTGCTTTGAAATAACAAAGTCACGTGTTTACTGATTTATACAGTGGTCATGCACATGTATGTGTCTTTCATAGACTTATTTTGAGAGATTTTGATTGGAATTGTCAGTCATTTTGTTTTTTGAGTGAGTAACAAAATTTCTCAGATGTTGTTACAAATTCTGATAAATTCTTGGACCGGCTATCTTGAAATCTTATCTGAAAAAACAGTCCTAACAAGGTATCATTTATTTTGTTGTTTGTACAAATCGCTCATTACTCACTGAAATTTGTAGATATTCTTATCTTAAAAACATATAAATGATTGGAATATATTGTTTATACTAGAAAAAAAAAGATTATCTAATAGTTTTCATAAATATAAATATTTTCTTTAATTTACTTTTCAATTCCACATTGCATTTGTAATTCTCAAGTATTCTTTTTCCCTTTTTGCTTTAAAATGCCACCAGTGCCTATCACCACTAAAGGTGCGAGTTCGAACCCCGTTCATGACGAGGTGTTCTGGATACAACATTACATGATAAAGTTTGTCAGTGACTTGCGACAGGTCGATGGTTTTCTCCGGTTTCCTCCACCAATAAAACTGACCGCCACGATATGGCCGAAATATTGTTGAAACTGGCGTTTGGCGTTAAAAACCATAACACTAACCCTAACATTATCTCAAAAACATATCTTATAAGTACATGAAAATGATTGGAATATATTGTTTATACTAGAAAAAAACAAACTGATTATATAATAGTATTCATGAATATAAACATGTTTTTAATTTACTTTTCAGTTCCATGATTGATTGATATTTAACGCCAACTTAAGCAATATTTCAGCTACATCGTGGCGTGAACAAATTTGTATGTTAACATAGGTTTCCATATTATTGTATTGGTCACTTTTCAATATTATTTTTTCCATTTTTCCTTTAAAATGTCAGTTTGACAAAAAAACATTAGTAAACTGATATTTTAAGGAAATATGAGGAAGTTTAGTTGGGCTAAAATATTCTGATGTTAAATCAATACTACATAATTCCATTACAGAGATAACAACAGAAAAATAATACAAGGTCACAATGTGATGTAATTTCTTGACAAGATTCCCTCATTTTTTGCCATTTTAATGCATATTTAAAATATTTTCACAATTAGATTCAGATCCTGCTACTTTTCTACTATATTCAAAAGAACACTCTGTCTCCTATATAAATAGATTGTATTATAGTGAATACAATATAAGATAAACCCGCGAGAAATCTGAAGACTCCTATGTTATTATACTGTTGGTGTAACAGTGTTTTCTTTCCAGAGGACAAGTTACACAGTGTATAATTTCCAGAAGAATTATTGCACTAGGTTATTTTTTCCATGCTAACCCTAACCCTAACCCTAACCGGAAATTCTACACACCGGAATAAAAGTACGCTTACACTGGCTCCAGATTTATTGAAATCCATAACTTGAATCCTAATTTCAAGTCGTTTTAAAAACAGTACTTTCTATGGTGTCTTTGTGGAGTTTATTAACACTAGAGGATCAACAGAAAATAATGTTGCATCGGGTACTCATCATGGCGAGGTGTACTCGATACAACATTATGTGATAAAGTTTGTCAGTGACTTGTGACAGGTCGGTGGTTTTCTCCGGGTATTCCGGGTTTCTCCACCAATAAAACTGACCTCCACGATATAACTGAAATATTCTTTAAAGTGACGCTAAACACCATTATCCAATTCAACCCCAGAATTATGGAATATGTGAAAGATTTCTCCATTCCTGTCATTGATTATTAAAGGGCTAGTATCTGCCTAATCTCAACGAGATTAGTGTCTGCCATTTCCCATTATTTTCTTATGCCATTTCACGATTAACTGTGTAAAGATAAAAAAAAAAAAATATGACGTGTTATATGGGTTGAAAATTGCACTAATCTCACTAATCTCACTAATCTCACTAATTAAGGTTATAGTTATTGCGCTTAACGCCACTTTACATTTTCTACAAAAAATCATAGATGAAACATGGGAACCAAAGAAAGAGATACATAATAAACCCTTAATTTTAATAACAGTCTGATAACCATTAAGATGAGAAGGATGGGAAAACGGTAGGGGAAGTTTTAGATATGCCATTAAAATCGACAGCAATTATCGGTTTTTGACAACAGCATCAGATATATTTATGAACTAGTCATCTCATTTTCTATGTTGACTCAGTATTATTTTAAACAGAGATAAGAGTACAAGGTTAACTAAACCATACAGCTGTTTACCATCAATTTCCCAGGGAGAGTGAGTCATTTGAGGATAAAATGATCCCTCCCCAGGAGACCTTAATATATAATTTATCTATTTATGTTCTGTGGAGTGAGGGGCTAAAGGGTAACTTACAGCGATTTTTTAAATATTAAATAGATATGGCTCTGAAGTCCCTCGAGGCTGTAATCGCTTAATCTCGAGTTAAAAAGATAATATCTAAAAAAGAAATAATTAAAAAGTGTATAACCACATGCATTATATTTACAGGAACACTAAGAGGCAGGGCATGTAAATACCCATATAACATAACCTTAGGTAGTTTATTTAGTTGGGGGTTATTACATAAGAGTCGCACACGTATTTTCGAGGGCCCTGGTGGCTCAATGAGTTAGGTAGTTGGATTACCTAACAACTCATATAAGCCCATCACCAATACGGTGTGGGTTCGCGCCAGGCTTTGTAAATTACAAAAAGCGTGCACTCGACTGGCAGCCGCAAGTGATAAAGTTTACCAGTTGCTTGTCCATGGTCGGTGGTTCTCTCCGGGTATTCCGGCTTCTTCCACCACTAAAACTGGTCGTCATGATATAGCTGAAATATAGCTGAAAGTGGTGATAAACATTAAAAATCAAATCGTATTTTCGTGATTTTGAGTTAATCAAATTACTAGAGATTTAGATCAGGAACGACTTTTTTTTCCCTTTTCTTTATGCGTGATAGGGGTGGGGCTCGGATTTATTGACCAAATAGAATTAGTATTTCGACTCTGAATCAATTTGATTAAAATCATATTTTTCATTGTGTCTTCCCTTATGTCGCGGCGTATGAGAGATGTTATTGTAATCAGATTGTCTCCGAGTCTACGCGGAATTCTTTTTCAAACTGAACACAGAAAAGGGGATACATTGAAGAATTAGATATTAGCCCCTCCACCCCCCCCCCCCTAACCCCCACATCCACTAATAATAAAACGATTGGTACCTTAATCACACACATACGTTCTTCTCAAGTTCTAATATAAATATGTGATGATACAAGTGTATATATATTTTTATTCATCTTTATTTCTTAGCACTAATTCTGTATACATTCGAGAAATTCGAACAATAACAAAATAATATACAAAATAATTACTAGTAAGTGTTACTACAGAATGAATGTTCCTTTAAAAAAAAGCTATTTTATAACGTGGCCAGAGTCCTTATTTGACTGGTGTCCTTATGGCGAAATATTTTCCTGAATCTCTGCAGCTTCCTTGCGACTGTCCTTTTATCTTGTAGATTGACTTCAATGATATTCAGCTGCGGTTTTGCTTGATGTGCTTTGGTTTGACGTTTATGCTGGGTCTTTATCTTATTTGTAAGATTCTTTGTTGCTTTCCCCACGGCATGTATAACTCTTTGGATAGTAAATGTTTTATTAAGGGTTTTGACGTCATTGGGATTATGAGAGATGTAACCGTTCTGTTGGTGACCGGAACAAGATCTGATGCATGCGTCTGTTGTCTGCGGTAATGATATATTATTATCGGTAGACAAAGAATATCGGTTCAAAGTGTCCAAGCTAAACTCTTCTCGACATAATGTTGAGGACAAAACAGCATGCAGGGTGTCTTGTGTTTTACACATTGAATTGTCTTCCAAAAGTTTGTCAATGTAGCTTGGTGATGGTAAAACATGGACTCTATCCAGAGAATTGTTTGTTGACAAATTTTCAATGTCGCAGCTTTCTCTTGAATTGCAACTTAATATGGGAGAATTCTTTAATGTGTGGTTCATTATATTCGATGACACATGAGGAATAAAGTCACTTGTCATGGCAGATGGTGACGCGTTACTGAAGTCTGTGTCGTCTGCTGACAACGTAGCGTCCATGGGGCCTATCATGCTAGAAGAAGCTAACGACGTGGTCTTGATTCTAGAACAGCTGTAATTTGGTGTCTGTAGATAACCACGAGATTTATCGCAGTTATAACCAACATCGTCTCTTGAATCCTCTGTATCGTCTGTATCTTCGAAACTAATGATTCGTCGGACGGTTTCCTCTGGACATTCACAACCATCAATCTCCCTCGTAAGAACATGTTCTCGGGCAAAGCTTTCGTAGTAGTAATGCCTGGATTGAAGTTCCGTCTGGTAATCTATCTCTGGCATGTTCTGGTTATCTGAGTCAGTGGACATATTATCGTCCGAAAACAGATTTTGGTTTTCGCTCATACTAGTATTCGAATCTTCAAACGAAATGTCACTTCTTACTCTTGAAGTCGCCTTGAAGTTGTCGTCTGCAACGGGTGGCGCATCAAAACAATCATAGTTATTGTTTGAGGTGTTGCTGAAGTTGTCGTCCCAGGAAATGTTCAAATTTGTAGTCGGTGTTGTTGACACGTGCGAACAACGGTGAACTTCATGTGTCAACAGCGTTGATTGAAATTTTTCGTATATTTTGTGGATCTCTGTTTCTGGTGTGTTGATGTTGACCTAAAAAATATGATAGAAAAATAAGCTCCGCATGTTCAATAGGCTCGACATTTTATAATGAACTAACAGTAATTGATAAATCTTGTAAAATTTAGATATCTCATTATTTGCAATACTTTATTCTAACACAAAATGTGATAAAATTTTAAAAGTCATCGCAAATTAGAAATAAGCTAAGGAATGGCCATTTAACTTTCATGTGTGGCGAGTCGAGCTATATATGTTTTCAAATTCTGTCTTATCTGAAAGATGCAAAAAAATAATATGACCTTGCAGTGTTCAACAAGAACTTGTGGTATAATTTGATGAAACATTACCAATTTTTCATGTTAAAAAAAAACAAACAAACAAAAAACTGCAGACAATTTTTGTTACTGCTACACTGAACCGAAATTGTAATTCTTCAATGTCCACTTACCGTACTACAGACCACCGCATTTCTTTCTTGTTTCCTTAGAAACTTCATCTTGGTCTAATCCTTTACGTAAATGTAGCAGCACTGTGATGAAATGTCAGAAGTTGTAGCAATATCACTTATATTTAATTCTTGTTTGATTTTTAAGGTAAATTTAGCTGAGCTGTTAGTATTCAATACCAATGTCGTATAAAAGAGAGAATTGTGTCAAATTTATGACAACATTGAATTTTATATTAACTCTACAAAATGTCAAAATATTGAGAAATTTCAAAATACTCAGTCACTTCATCGAGTACTTGATTGCGTGTTGAATGAGTCTTTTTGTTATTATGTGCTTAATTACTCAAAAGGTAATTTACTCAATTATCTCACCTGTAATTACTTATACCTGTACGTAATTAATTATGATTGGGTTGATTACTTTTCAATTCTGTCTCGACTTGATAAGCGAATATTCTTCAGTGAACACACGAGATCAATTAGAAATAGATCGAACTGCTGCAGCACACGGATGCCGGGGTTAAAGTCAGTGCAGCCACAGCCAAACTGACGTGAATCAAGACTGAGAACCCATTTCCAACCATGCCCCTAAAAGGAAGCACGTCTTTCAGCACGTAAAAAAGAAATATTCGACGTTTTTTGGCTATAAACATGTTGGTTTATGTAAAGTATGATATAAATAAATATGTTATAACTTATTCCCTGTTAAAAAAAAAGTGAAAAGGCGTAATTAATCATAAAAAAAACAGGACTAAGTTGCACAAACGTCAATTATATTTAAGTCTCAATTAAACTTTAAGTGTAAATTAATTTCATGTACATTTCCAGTAAGTTTAAGTGTCAATTACGTTTTAATTAACACTTAAATTTAATTGAGGTGTGTTCAATCCAGTCCTGATCATTTTTCGTCGTCGGCTAGAATATCGATGTTTACCCAGATAACCCAACAATAGTGTGCAGGGGCGGATCCAGGGGCGTGGCGCACCCGGCGCCCCCCCTAAAATTGGAAAAATATGATTTTTTTGCGTAAAATCGTGATTTTTCACACGAAATACCCCAAAATTTTTCGCGCCTCCCTCCGCTTGGCGCCATTTTTTTTAAAGTTCGCCCCCCCCTAACTTGAAATCCTGGATCCGCCTCTGGTGTGGACTGCTCAACTTACCAAGCATATGCAGACCTTGGCACCACCGACCTCCAACGCTGATTGAATCAGGATAAGAACGATATAAAAAGAAAATTAAGAAAAAAACCAGACAGAGCACTAGTCTCAAAGAATAAACATTATTCCGAAATTACACTGATGCAAGTTGGTAACCGGTCGTTAAAATCATACAACCTATTCGTTTGGGCACAATATTTTATCAGAAAGTCGCCGTAAAAACAACAAGATGCTGCACGCTACGTCGTGCTAAGGGACCGACCATTTAACTTGCAGAGGGGGGTTATGGTTTTTTTTTCATTCAGAATTTTTTTTTTCGGGCAACACGAGAGTTAGAATATTTATTTATTTTTGTCACGCGAAACGCGAATTTTTTTTTCAGAATTTAACATTAGGTTATGTGACAAAAACTCTGAATCAGATTATTGCAATATAGCCCCCTCTCTACGAGTGGGGTATAACAAATAAATCCATACAACATTTGAAAATAAAACGTATATGTTAAATCATATACATAGGGGAGGGTTATAGTGTTTAACGCCACGTTCAACAATATTTAGTTATATCATGGCGGCTAGTTTTATTGGTGGAGGAAACCGGAGGACCCGGAGAAAACCGCTGACCTGTCGCGAGTCACTGACAAACTTTATCACAGGTCGGTGGTTTTCTCCAGTTTCATATTATGAATAATATATTTATCAAAAACTTTAGAAACATATAAAAATATGTAGAGATAAAATCGAAATGAACACGTGTCGTTTTGTTTTTCACTTTCATCCCAATTAAGAATTAGACTTCACCACATAATAAATTAGGAAACATGGAAAGTCAACATTTTTTTTTTCAATCTGAAACTATTCAATTTAAAATTTGAAATACATCGAATAAAACTTGGGATGGTGCTTGAATATATCAAACAACCCCTCCCATAGATGCAAGGGATACACAATGTGACAATAGTGAAAAAAATAAACTCCATAAAGTTCCACTTACAGATCAAAGTTTTCCCATCAAAAACTTGGTCAAAGTTTTCTTTGACAAACTTTGATGGGGTAAACCTGCATCAAAAACCCATCCTATTTTTCTAAAAAAAAAAAAAAAAAAAACTTTTGACGGACTTCGATGGGATTTTACCAAAAAAAACATCTTTTTTGACCAAGTTTTTGAGGAAAACTTTGATCTGTAAATGGGCTTTCAACAAACAGACAGTTGATGTGAAAAACTCTAATCGAATTTGACCTCTATATGAAATTTCATATACATTGTTGTATATGTGGAAACAAAAGGTTGATTTAATAACAAAATACAGTGGCATATGGTATATAACTACAATTAACTTTCTAAAGCACCATGAATGATCAAAATGTAAGTGCCACATTTTTCTAATATTTATTTTTAATATCCGAGGTCATCCATGATTCTTCTTTTACATTCTTTGTGTGGAGCCACAGAATATACATTTCTGCACAAATAGAGTTCTAATAGTCAGCTTGTTCTAGTTTTTCTTTAAATTCTGCTTTAGTGATCTAATGCAAGCCATCTTGTTTACCTGTGCGTTTCTTAGTTGCTTTACTCTATAAAAATTTATAAATGGTCACTAATGCCAACCTCAGTGACACCGGATTGGCTAAAACTTTTACAAGTATTACATAAAATAGGGTCTATTAATGAACTAGATGATGTTGATATTCATTTTGGTATGGAAAACGATTGGGTTTTTTCTTTAAAAGAGAACATGTTGAGGATATTGGAGTATATTTTTGTATGATATGGGATGTTAGTTTTTCATACAAACATTAATATTGCCAGGAATTACAATTTCACAGTCAGGTCTTATTTTGTTGAGAGTTAGGTCAATACAGTTCTGTAAAACTGTTTTGCTTTGGTGGCCTATAACAAGTAACAACTATCATAGGTGTATATTGTGGTATTAATAATAATTCTATCCAAATAATTCTAAATCACTGACTGAAATATCACCAGGTTTGTAACTAGAGTAACACGACAGGTGCCACATGTGGAGCAGGATCTGTTTACCCTTCTGGAGCACCCCGAGTTCACCTCCCCAGTTTTAATGGGGTTCATGTTGCTCAATATTTAGTTTTCTGTGTATTGTTTAGTAGATCGTTGTTTGTCCTTTAGTCCTATATCTTTTGGCCATTGTCTTGTTTCCTTCTACGATTTAAAGGGATATTAAAGCTTGTTTTAACATATATTTGTTCAACTCTTGACGAAGGTTGTTTCTTTTCAATTTAATTGTAAAAACAATCCAAAAATACTTTGCATGCCCATATAATCCTTAATATCGTTAAAATATCACTTAAAAGGATCGAAATGAATTTTTGTCTAGGAAGCAAAAAATTCAGTCAATGGAAAAACCCAGAGAAAATCGCATGACATGAAAGAATTATCAACGAATTATGTCACTTTTACAAAGATTCATTGATAAAAACCGGGATAATTTATCATAGATATCATTTATTGAACCAATTGCAAGTTTTCATGAGATAAAAAAAAACCAACCAAAATGAGCTTTAGTATCCATTTAAGGTTTCTCATCACCCCTTTGGTATATTCCAATTTTTCTTGGGCCAAAGTGAAAGAAATGTCATTTCTGATAAAGGAACAAACTCCACTGCCATTTCTGGATCAACCGGTCCTATTAACTATATAATAATTATCTATCGAGTCAGCAGGACATATAATCATCTAACCATGTTTACGACACTGATATTATTGAAGCTATGGTTTTACATGTTACAACAATCTTTAATTCTTATAATTTAAGGAGCAATGATCTTTAATTTAGATGAAAAAATGAAGGCCTCCTTGTTTAGAAAAAGTAAAATGATGTGGATCTTCTTATTGATGATTGGTTTTATGGTGTTTAATGCCACTTTCAACAATATTTCAATTATATCGTGGCAGTCAGTTTTATTGGTGGAGGAAACCAGAGTACCCGGAGAAAACCACCGACCTGATGCAAGTCACTGACAAACTTGTCAACTAATGTTGTATTGAATACACCTTGCCATAAAGAGGGTTCCAGCTCACAACATTAGTGTTGATAGACACTGATTCCACAAGTAGATGGAAATCAAACTACCATACGATCACGACCACGAAGGCCCCCACAAATGTTTTGAGGCTTAATAAAAAGAAAGTTTAAATAATGGTGGTCATCAATTCCACCAATATCAACAAAATGAACAATCTCCTCTCATCTTAACTGAACTCACTGAACATTAAATATACCACAACATATTTTTATCTTCATTGACTTTTTAAAACACCCTTTGATCATTTGGAACCAGGATATTTTGGATAATGTTTAGATGGAAATGGCACTGGATGTGAATTGATATCACAGATTTGTAAGAAAGAAATAGAAACTAGAGGCTCAGTGGACTGAGCCTGTGTCTCTCACCTTTCATTCTGCTTTGAGGAAACTTAATACAGGACCTTCCATACATGTAGATGCTTCCTACCAAGTTTCGGTTCATTTGGCCAAGCGGTTTCAGAGGAGAAGATTTAAAAAAATCGGCCAATCAGAAACAAGAATGGTCTGTGCCGGCCATGTTTGGAAATGGATCATAACAAAATGTGCACTCTTTAGAGAGGACCTTCCATAGATGCTTCCTACCAAGTTTCAGTTCATTTGGCTGAGGGTTTTCAGAGGAGAACTTTAAAATGTGAAAAGTAAACGGAGGACAGACGACGGACAACAAGTGATGGCAAAAGCCCATATTGCCTTTGGCAAGGTTTGCTAAAAAGAATATTAAAATGTGAATACCTCCTTGTATTGTATAGAATAAACATGTTACACTATATCAGCATTAGTTAATTTCTAAGGGAGATAATAACAAGAGTTATCTTTCTTTTAACAGAGGAGAATTTTTTTTTAGAAATCAACCAATCAGAAACAAGAATTGCCTGTGGCGGCCATGTTTGTTAACCGATCGGGACAAAATGAGCAGTCTTTATAGAGGACCTTCCATAGATGCTTCCTACCAAGTTTCGGTTCATTTAGCCGAGCGGTTGCAGAGGAGAAGATTTTTAAAACACTGCCAATCAGAAACAAGAATTGCCTGTGGCGGCCATGTTTGTCAATGGATCGGGAAAAAAGGTGCAATGTTTAGAGAGGACCTTCTATAGATACTTCCTACCAAGTTTCAGGTCATTTGGCTGAGGGTTTTCAGAGGAGAAGATTAAAATGTGAAAAGTTAACGGACGACGGACGCCAAGTGATGGCAAAAGCTCACATTGCCTTTGGCAAGGTGAGCTAAAAAGGATCTGGTAGAGGTTTTATCAAAAATGTGTGTACCAGAGTTGACAAAAATATTTCTTGTTTGTGCATGACATGTTCATTCAACCAAAAATAATTTTTTTTATCAAAAATTAAACTTTTCCAAAATGATTTCTTGAAAAAAATCCAAATAATATGTCCTAAGCATTTAATTCTCATGGATAAATTACAATAACCAGCCAAATAAACATAAACTGCGAAGATCAAAAGCACGCCACGTACACACGACATGTTGACCTTGGAATATTGGTATCTAAAAATATAGTGGATAGTGAAATGAATATTTTTTATAAAATCTTCAATATTTAGCTGCCAGGAGATAGCAAACCAGATTTCTTGTAAAACAGTTGGACATAATTTGTAAGAAAACCACTCACTGTGCAGAATATCAAAATGGTAGAAGAAACTGATTCAATTGAAACCAGAGATACAGTTAGAGCAGCGAACTAAAACAAACGTCTAGCCTTCAGAAACCCTATCCATGATCATTAATGAATAGGTGAGCTGAAGTTGAAATTATGAACCTAAAACTGTAAATGAGAGGGGGAGGGGTTATGGTGTTTAACACCACTTTCAACAATATTTCAGTTATATCGTGGTGGTCAGTTTTATTAGTGCAGGAAACCGGAGGACCCAAAGAAAACCATTGACCAGCAACAAGTCACTGACAAACTTCATCACATAATGTTGTATCGACTACACCCCACCATGAACGGGGTTCAAACTCACAACTTTAGTGGTTATAGGCACTGATTGCACAGGTAGTTGTAAATCTAACTACCATACGATCACGACCATGACAGCCACAAAACTGTAAATGAGATAGTGTCATTCTTATGTAAGTGTAATTTTTATGCATGTATTTTACTTTTGTCTTTAATAAGTTTCAGCAATTGATACAATTTTAAAGAACAAAATACTAGAGACCGGTCTACATGTAAGTTCTCCATATGTATCTTTAGATATGTACTGTCTTTACACTGAGCACAGGCCGATGATGTATCACAACAAAACATTTCATCAAAAATATTTTTTTTTATCAACTTCTCTTGTCATCAGAATTGTCTTTGAAAGGACTTATTTTTTTCATAAAACTTTTTTCTTCTTTAATTTCTTTCTTTTCTTCTGTAACTTCTGCAAAGATATAATTAGAAAAATACAGCTATGAATGCTAAAATGAAACAATACCTTATACTTTAAGAATAGACTCAAAATTTTTAACTGTTTAGCTGTAAAGGAAACTGAAGTGAATGTAAAATAATCAATTTTGAATATGCAAAATATGTGTTGGGGAAACAGGAGAAAATTATTGATGGATGATACCAGAGTACCCAGAGAAAATCACTGACAAACTTGATCATATAATGTTGCATCGAGTACACTTCACCATGAGTGGGATTCAAATTCACAACGTTAGTGATGATAGGCACTGATTGCATAAGTAGTTGTAAATCCAACTACCATACGACACGACGGCCCCAACCTAATAACATCTATGTATCGTAGCACTTAAGTAAGGTGCTATTAATTTATACATGTACCTTGTAACCTGTCTAATAACACCTTTGTCAGTTTATATTTCATTGGTATAGGAGGATTGGCTTGCTGGTAGAGTTCTCTCCCTTTCTCAATAGCTTCTCTTGTTGACAAGCCTATCCATTCTGCTTCTTCTTCCTGTCAAAAAAGAAAAACATGATTAAACCAATATTTCATTGAATATTTCAGCTACCCAGTATATATGTTATCTTTGAACTTTTAAATATGATTAGATCTGGGGACAAACCAAATTATTGATGAAGATTTAGGTAGCACAGTCAAACCTGTGTTAAGAGATCACCTTTAGGACAAAGAAAAAGTGGTCTTTTAATACAGGTGACCTCTTAAAAGAGGTTCAGTTCAAATTTTCTATGACAGGTCAAGAAAAAGGTGACCTTTTAATACAGGTGACTGCATGGGCAGGTTTGACTGTATATGTATCTCACAAGTTCAGAGATTTTGGTGGCCATATTGGATCTTTGGTGGCCATATTGGATTTTCAATAAGACTAAAAGTAACAACATGTGGTCAGTTCCTTACAACAGATATTTCTACCATGTTTCATGATAATCCAGATGGCCAAACTGGAGAAATTTAAAATGTCTATGGTAATAATAACCTCTGGTGGCCATATTAGATTTTTGATCACCAAAACAATTCATCAGCACTTCACCAAAAACAGCTCTGCAATTTTTGTGCAATTCTATACAATCAACCTGGAGAAGTAATCTGTCTCAGCCAATTCGAGGCTGTAGTGGTCACATTTGATTTCCTATCAGTCAACACAGTAACTAAACTTGGTCTGCACCTTACAAATACTAGTAATATTTCAATCATGTTTTGTTCAATTTTAAACAGCCAATGTAGAGAAAATCTTCAAAATGTCTCATCAAATCAGAGGCTTTGGTGTCATTATTTGATTTCTCTTGAAACTAAAAACCCTTGAAAAAGTTTATGGTGGGCCACCTTATAGATTACCCATGTTTCAATTGGTATTGAGAAAGCAGTTTGACAAACTGGAAAAGGAACTGGTCCATTGTTTGAATACAATCGTCATTGTTTATTGGTGAATCCTATTGTTGGAATTTAAACTTTTTGATGTATGACTGGAAGAGAAGTCAATTAGTCACTGATTAAAACTCCCCTGAAATAATTCAACTCATCTGGTGTAAGAGATTGATCTTCTTTGGTGTAAAAAAAAACTTTATTTCCAATAAGAAAATATGTTAAAACAGATACCACCACCCCCAATGGGTAGTTCTGAATTTCTGAAGAAAAAAAACGAAAATTGTGTAATATGTTGAGGACTACTCAAGTTATCAAGTTTGGTTCTAACTGGGTCACTGGTTTATGGATAATGGATAATGGACACAGGCTACGGCAATGCTGAAAGACACAAAGTGATGACAATATCTCACGTAGGTGAGCTATAAAAAACTAGAGGCGCTGGAGAGCCTGTCATCGCTCACCTGGTAATAATTGGCAGGGTAAATCCTTAGGAACGTGAAGTCTAACAAAGATTCATATTTTCTTGCGACTTAAGACACAATTTGCTTACTATTGAATGTGTGCTCCATAAATTCTGAAAACCTAAAGTCAAAATTAAAATCTCCCATGGTAAGTATATTAGACTGCTTAAGTTTTAATTCTTG
>MJUT01038336.1:340723-400445 GCA_002080005.1 Gigantidas platifrons | reverse complement strand
AAAAATGTGCATATATGTTAAATGTGTATAAAAATCAACAAAATCGGCAAACAGGAAGTAGGAATCTGATGGGTCCAAAAACGTTTCCCACGATATGGCATACCTATATGAAGCTTGTAACCAAATATCAGATTTCTGCCATCAATAATTGCTGAGAAAAATGTGACGAAAAATGTGCATAAATGTCCAATGTGTATAAAAACCAACTAAGTTGGCAAACAGGAAGTAGGAATCTGACGTGTCCAAAAATGCTTCCCACGATATGGCATACCTATATGAAGCTTGTGATAAATATCAGATTTCTGCCATCAATAGTTGCTGAGAAAAATGTGCATATATGTTAAATGTGTATAAAAATCAACAAAATCGGCAAACAGGAAGTAGGAATCTGATGGGTCCAAAAAGGTTTCCCACGATATGGCATACCTATATGAAGCTTGTAACCAAATATCAGATTTCTGCCATCAATAATTGCTGAGAAAAATGTGACGAAAAACGTGCATAAATGTCCAATGTGTATAAAAACCAACTAAGTCGGCAAACAGGAAGTAGGAATCTGACGTGTCCAAAAACGCTTCCCACGATATGGCATACCTATATGAAGCTTGTGACCAAATATCAGATTTCTGCCATCAATAGTTGCTGAGAAAAGTGTGCATATATGTTCAATGTGTATAAAAACCAACTAAGTCGGCAAACAGGAAGTAGGAATCTGACAGGTCCAAAAACGCTACCCACAATATGGCATACCTATATGAAGCTTGTGACCAAATATCAGATTCCTGTCATCAATAGTTGCTTAGAAGAATGTGCATATATGTTAAATGTGTATAAAAATCAACAAAATCGGCAAACAGGAAGTAGGAATCTGATGGGTCCAAAAACACTTCCCACGATATGGGGTACCTATATGAAGCTTGTAACCAAATTTCAGATTTCTGCCATCAAAGATTGCTGAGAAAAAAGTGACGAAAAATTTGCATAAATGTCCAATGTGTATAAAAACCAACTAAGTCGGCAAACAGGAAGTAGGAATCTGACGTGTCCAAAAACGCTTCCCACGATATGGCATACCTATATGAAGCTTGTGACCAAATATCAGATTTCTGCCATCAATAGTTGCTTAGAAAAATGTGCATATATGTTCAATGTGTATAAAAATCAACAAAATCGGCAAACAGGAAGTAGGAATGACAGGTCCAAAAACGCTACCCACAATATGGCATACCTATATGAAGTTTGTGACCAAATATCAGATTTCTGCCATCAATAGCTACTGAGAAAAATGCGACGAAAAATATCTTGGACGGACGGAAGGACAGACGGACAGAGGTAAAACAGTATACGCCCCTCCCCCTTCGGGGAGCGGCGGTATAATTATCCAAAAATCAATTATTTGATCTTGTAGTCAAATGTCAAGGTCACAGTAATGCAAAACTCCATCATGTCCTAATACATATGCATGCAAAATGTTGAGGAAAACTGCTCGTAGCCATCAGCTGTCGGCAATCCTCGTTAAATAAATAAATAAAGAATTAAAATTAAAGTATGAAAGCATTAGGTCTAAAGACAAGATGGCGTCTACAGACAGACGACACTTTGAAACCAGTATACCCCTCTCTAACAACATGTGACAATTTACTCAATTTCATTACCATTAGTAGAATTCAATAATAAAACAAGGTGAACATGAAGTGATCTTACTGGAATTATAAATTCTTTGTATTTGTTGTAGATTAACTCCCTTTTCTCTGGATCACCAGGGTACATGTCTTTCTTGACTAAGGCTAACAACATATCTCTCTTCAGTTTCATACCAAGTCTTGAATTCAAATCTCGTTCATGTGTCTGAATAAATTAAAGCAGTTTATGTTTTATTATATATTTTTTTTTAAACGTTGATGGTCATGATCGTGGTCATGATCATATGGTAGTTGGATTTACAACCACCTGTGTAATCTGTGCCTATCACCACTAAAGTTGCAAGTTCAAATCTTGTACATAGAAAGCCAAAGGGGCACTTAATACAACATTGTGTGGTCAAGTTTTTCAGTAACTTGCAGCAGCTCGGTGGTTCTCTCCAGGTACTCCGGTTTCCTTTACCAATAAAACTGACCGCCACGATGTAATTGAAATATTGTTGAAAGTGGCATTAAACACCATAACTCTAACCCTATTTTCAATAATAGCCAAGTAGTTACCTCTTCCTTGCTGAAAAGTTTGACATTAGAATCAGAATTTTGCTTCACGCTATCCACAAGAATTACTTTTTTGATATCAAGGGAATGAGTATCCATGGTTTTTCTTAAAATTGACTTGTATAATTTAGGATCTCTTGGACAGATGGTATATTTTGACTCTATGTTACATTAAAGCATGCATTGATAATTTATTCTGGAACTTGAGTGAAAAAATCTCCCCTAATTTTAAGGAAGAGTTCATTACATAGTCAAACCTGCCCATGTGGTTACCTCTATTAAGCAGTCATCTGTATTAAAAGGTCACTTTTCTCTTGTGTTGTCAGAGAAAATTTCATATAAATTTGAACTTCTTTTAAGAGGCCATCTTTCTTGAAAGACCACTGTTCATTGTTCCAAAAGTGACCTCTTAATACACGTTTGACTGTATTCTCAAAATCTTAGGTATGTATATCATTTCTGTCACTAGATTTATTGAAGAAAGAACTAACGTCGTGTGTTCGAATCACAATCAGGCGAGGGGTACTGGATACAAAATTATGTGATAAGGATTGCAAGTGACTTGCAACAGGTCGGTGATTTTCTCAGGGTACTACAATTTCCTCCACCAATAAAACTGACCGCCACAAAAAACTGAAATATTGTTGAAAGTGGCGAAAAACACCATAACCTCAATTCTAACCCTTGAAGAAAGAACACTTACTATTGTTGTTCCTAATACCTTTGTTTAGCAATCAATGTCTCCTCAAATAATACTAACCTTGAGTATGTAATAATCAAAGCCATTTTCTTCGTCAACCAGATCACACGTCCTCAGTGTAACTACTATGTTTAACCATTTATCTAAGATTTCACTATAAAATATCCTTCTAAATAGATTTGGCCTCCATAATTTTGGCAGGCTGTAAAATAAAAAAAAAAACAGTAAACATGTGAACTAGAAATGTGAAGAACATATCTTGTGATACATTTATTTTTGTTTACAAAAAAGCTGTGCATGTACAATTAATATCCTTGTATGATGATTGACTGTGTATTGCGATGGAGAAAGCCATTTTCAGCAAATTTTATCAAAAACCTACATTAATTGCCTCTTGACATCAAATAGTTGCAATTACTGTTTTCCTTATATAATGATTGACTGTGTATTGCGATGGAGAAAGCCATTTTCAGCAAATTTTATCAAAAACCTACATTAATTGCCTCTTGACATCAAATAGTTGCAATTACTGTTTTCCTTATATGATGATTGACTGTGTATTGCGATGGAGAAAGCCATTTTCAGCAAATTTTATCAAAAACCCACATTAATTGCCTCTTGACATCAAATAGTTGCAATTACTGTTTTGGAATTTGCTGGTAATACCATACTTAATATGTATGTGCTCTTGTAACATATGTTGGAGTGTAGTCTAGTCAAACTAACATTTAACCTTCAAAATATTGCACCAGAATTTATTTTTCTGAAATCCTTTAGAGATGATGACCCATGGGAATTCTGAAATCGAAAATTGGTGGAGGAAATCAGAGTACTCGGAGAAAACCATAGACCTGCCGTAAATCACTGACAAACTTTATCACATAATGTTGTATCAAGTACACCTCGCCATGAGCGGGTTTTCGGCATCAAAACTTTAGTGGTGATTGGCAATAATTGCATAGGTAGTCGTAAATCCAACTACCATATGATCACGATCACGACTGCTGCGAAAATACAAAGAATTTTCAAAAAATTTGAATACTAGTAGATAAACAAAGACGCATGGTTTGTTTTCCCAGAGGGCTACCATTCTAGAAGTCATGATGTACTATAACCTTTTGTTAATAATGAATACATTAATTAAATTATGATAATAAAGTTTAAAGGGTGATTAAATATGTTTTTATTGACAAATACACTCAGTAAAGATCTTGGTACAAGTACATTGGTATTTTAGATCTTTAAAAATCAAACAGCAACTGCAATTTTTTGTTCATATCTCAAAATCAAGGCCATGTATAAGCTACCTCTTATTATTATACATTACATAATATTTTACTATAAGAAAATTTGGATGTTTTACAAAAAATTTGCTGACAAGGGAGACAACTCAGTGAATAACTTAAGTATATATAATGTAGAGGGAGATAATAGGTTGTCACCGGTATGTCTACAGCCCCTGACAACTGGAAGTTTGTTGAAAATCCCTTTTTTTTTGTCTGTTTCCGTAATTGTATTTTCTATACCGAACTTTATTATGTTGTCTTTCTACAAAACAAAGCATTCAAGTTTAAAACATCTTAAAGTAGTTTCTGTATAAAAAACAGTTATTGCCTTCATATGAGGTGAACATCAAGCTGTCAATGCGTGAGAGCTTGTTTTCCCAATGCCTCAACCACAATTGGGTTGATATCTTTCTGTGTTTACCTTGAAGGAAAAATTGTATGTTGTAACCCTGCAGAGTAAATATTCTTTTGGAAACAAAAATTGCTTAAGTTTGATAGTTTACCACATTTGTCAAATGAAGAACCGTTTTCAGTGCCATTCAGTGTATGGATTCAAGGGTCAGAAAATTTAATCTAAAAATAGCAATATATTTTATCAGCTGTATTAGAAATGATTTGATATATTTTGTACTTACGTTTGATTGTTTCTTTTCCACTTTGTCATATACATGGCCATGATGAGCCCCTCTCCACCCCACAGGCCTTTGTTAGATTCATCTGGATATATTACTTCTATTGGTGCATCCTGATTAGGAACTCTGTAAATACATGTTGATGTATTGTTAAATTACTGTTAAATACTGTTATTTGAAACTGAAAGACAATTCTTTATTAGACAAAGACGATGAGTATTAGAACTACTTAAGCCACAAGTCAGCTATTCAAACAATGGTCACTTCTTCTTTACTGTACTATATAAAAAAAATACCGATGGATTTTATGCATCACAGTTAAATTGATCAGTAAAGAAAATAATATGACATCAAATTCAAATCTTGTGTCAGATAAATATAGTACTAAATATTGATTATGCTTTAGAAATCACTTGACACGGGTAGGAAGATTGGTCATGATAGATGTCAAGAGTACTCACAAATTTGAATTGATCAAATATTCTTTAAAATAATAAATGTCCAACACATATATTCAAGTCATATATTCAGCTTGTTTTCCACTACATGTACATATATTATAATAATGTCATAATCACACACAACCTCCTGTTAGGCAATTAGTTTTGTTAAGCCATTTTCCCTAAGGTTCACAAGATCAACGTCGAAACAGACTTAGCACACACACTTTTGAGCAATACTAAGTGATTAACAATGTTTTTCAAAACGAGATGACTGAGAAATGTCCTCGAGTTTTAAAAAACATCTTTAATTATTTTATCGCTATTTTGTATTCATAATTAAATAATTTTTGTTAACTTGAGATACTCACATTTTCTTAAACACAATTACTATTTTATATCGTTAATCATTTATTATCAAGGATTTGGTAATGTGACGTCACTAAGTTATAACGTCATATTAGAAAACAGCGATAATACTACGTGCGTCCTTGACAACACTTGGTTACTGGTGATAATTTTCCATCTCACTCTACTAGCGTGAGATGGAAAATTCTCAGATAGCAAGATCAAAGGAAAATACCGCAAAATAGCGATAATAATAAAGATAGTATTATGACATCCTAGGAAATACGTTTTCTTTAACCAAATACCAATAATTTAAGATGTCCTGAGAAACTAACATCACACATATTTCCTGTTCAAGTCAATTGTGTATGGTAAATGAAAATTTGTCATAACCTTACAGGACTGTCGTGGTTGTCATTGTTTGGTGGTTGGATTTATAACTATCTGTACAATCAGTACCTATCACCACTAAAGTTGTGAGTCCAGATCCTGCTCATGGTGAGGTGTACTAGAAAGAACATTAAATGATAAAGTTTGTCAGTGACAAGTGGCAGGTTTTCTATGGGTATTCCGGTTTCCTCCACCAATAAAACTGACCGTCATGATACAACTGAAATATTGTTGAAAGTGGCATTAAATACCATAAGTTACCCGAACCCTCATGACCTGACTAGAACTGTTTCATTTAAATTCTATTAATTTTTTTTCTACAGATCTTATCTCTTGTTACCTGACATTTCCTGTTTCGTCTAATTTCCATCTACTGTCTACAGGTGTAAAGTGTACAGGTTGAGGTTTCTTCCTCATAAAATCTTCACATCTTTGTTTGTAATGCTCTGGCAAGAAATGATCTTCATCTTTACTCCAGTTATACGCATAGGCTGCCTTGTCTTAACAAAAATAAGATAAGAATAATAAATCTTATGAGATTATAGAGATATAAAAACTCACTATAATATTAATAGCAATAGCATGTCCTCTGACTTCAAAAGTTTACACTGATCATTTGAATTTAAGCATGACATAATACAGAGATCCTTCCAACTCACCTAGATGATTCTTGGACTCACCATTTTCAGTTGGGACTCACCAAATTTTTGAGAAATGTTTTCCTGACTCATCAAAATAAATTGCTACAAGTCTTCATGAAAATCTTCATCTTTTGGATGATTACACTTGTCTTCATAAAAACACTAAAGACAAAGGAAATGTACCGTCGTGTACCTAGTTGCACTGTTGAATTTACAATGACCGGTCACCAGTACCAGTACTTACTGCTAATGTTATTAATGAACATTTTACATTATGCAAGTGTAATTGCACACCAAGTTTTTACAACTCATGCATTTTTTGACTGTGTGAACTGAAATACAGATATGCAACTTATCTGGACTTCTGCTGGGTGCAATGTACAAATTCTACCATTAGTTCAAACTGATATGGTAGAATTTCATCCATTGAAGTTGCAAGTAATAAAGCCTTATCCTCGACTAAGTGTTCTAAATAAGTGTCTGTGTTTACATGAAAAAATACAATGACTGAGTAATGTGGGAGACAGATGAATGATGTCACATTCATTTCAATCTCTACGTTAATATCGACGGTTTCCGGAAATCATTGTGAAATACTCAAATGTGTACAGTAGTTGGCCATATATATTGGTGCATAGAAAATGGCCGACGTCAGGATTATTTTTTGTCAATATTGATTGTAGTACTGACTACTGTAGAATATATATGTGTCCGATTCTGATAAAATGATTCCTGGAACAAATTTATGGTGTCTTCTTTCAGTAAACACAATTATTTTTTTAGTTATTTCCCTTTTTATTTTCTTTCATTGTCTGCTTCCATCGTGACACCTAAAAGTAAGGAGTTGACATCAGACGTGAAAAAAGTGATTGTAGACCTTTCAACCCAAGGTTTATCAGGGAAAAAAATCAGTGAACAGTCAACTACTGGACATTAAACCACAGACCTTTCAGTATTTCTTATAACGTTACCGTGAGCGTGGCAACATTGAAAAAGTTCCTCAATGTGGAAGGAAAAAAAACAGACCTTATTGCGTATTGTTCGGAGCACCCGCCGATCAACTTTAAAGGATGCGACAACTAAATTTAACAACAGGGCTATTTTAAATAATTCAATTAGATGATGACTTTTTGATTCAGGTGTCAATCTCCGGCATGTGTCCAAGAAAATTATGATAGGTCCGTTCAATCGGGAAAGACAACATCGATTTTGTAGGTCGAAAGTAAACTGGTCCTTTGAAAACGATTGGGCTAAGATCATTTTCAGTGATGAAACAACAGTAGAGATTGGTGCTGACAAAAAATTATGTATGGAGAAAGAAGGATGAACAGCTCCACTCTGACTGTGTTGGTGCACATGTTATCCCAAATAAAGACAGAAATGTAAAGTTCTCAGCTATGTTTTGGGGATGTATTACCTACTTAGGAGTAGGCACACTCACCCCAGTTGATGGAAACATTACATGTAACAGTGAGAAGTATTTTTTGATTCTCGATGAAAAATTGTGGCCTTTTGTTGCCAGGCATTTTGCAAATAACCGGTGGACTTTGCAAGAGGACAATGCTGCGTGCCATGTTTCCTGGCAGACTACTACATGGAAAACCAACAATGGAATCTTAACTTTATTTCGTCCATCTCAGATCTTAAGATTATTGAAAATGTCTGGAAAGTTATTAAAAATAACACTGCAAAGCGAATTTTGGAAATTCAAACTAAACAAGATTTGTAATTAGGACAAGAGGTCAAGTTACTAAATATTGACAACATAAGGTAAGTTTTTATTAATTTTATTGACAATCAAAGGTTTAAACCCCAGCTGCAATTGCATAATACGTGAAGATTTCTTCTTCTGTATTTACAGAAAACCTTCAACATTAATTCACTATTGCTGTTAAAATCATTACCAATCAATGTATAAATTGCATGTTAATTGTTCTGCCTTAAACAGGCACCTATGATTGGCAATAAAATATTTGCTTGTTTGTTAATGAAGATTATGCGCCAATATATATGGCCGTCTACTGTTATGACAGAGTCTTCCTACTTTTATCTATTGCTTTATTATGACACTTTGAATCGGAAGACACAAATTTATATTTTAGCATCAGCGATGATCAGGTCACAGGTTAGTCCGAGATTCCTCTGCCGTTCGACGACTATTTACATCTGCTGTTGTCGTTGAACGTCAGAGCACTCTCCATAATGAAAACAGCGGATTTTTCTCCCCATTTCAGCCGTGGCACATTTCCACATTATGTGGCTATCAGATTTTATTTTCTATCCAAAACCCTAATATTTATCGCTTCACCAATCATTTTTCTATTCATTCATAACCATCTTACCCTCAGAAATTGGTGTTACACTCCATTACAGCACAATTTCCCACAGACCATATGATTTCGTCATTTTGAACACTGACATTTTGAAATATTTGTCACATGACTTGGAGAGAACTACGATTACCGCAATGTATCATGGGAGATGATTTGCATATATGATCTGACCTTGTCCAAAATAGGGGGAAACGTAAGACATGCTCTTTCCGAAGCCCGCGGATAACACTGCCAAATGAATCTTTTCTATCCAACATATTTTTTATTATTTCCTTCTGCTCTGATTTGAGCTGTAGATGGAACTGCTTGTCCTGCAGAATACGATTTATATCATCTTGTATGTTTGTTTACGTATGCTAATTTGGTGCACTGTATTTAGTATCTCCCATCATGCAATGCATTGCTGTCATCTTTCAGTTAGTATCGCGAGATCACGTTAAAAAAATGGCAGTGAAATGACCAAATCATCGGGTGTAAGGAGAAAACGTGCTGTAATCGAGTGTAACACTCTCTGATGGTAATATGGTTATGAATGAATAGAAAAATGATTGGTGAAGCGATATATATTAGGGTTTTGGATAGAAAATAAAATCTGATAGCCACAAAACGTGGAAATGTGCTACAGTTGAGATGGGGAGAAAAATCCGCTGTTTTCATTATGGAGAGCGCTCTGACGTTCAACGACAACAGCAGATGTAAATAGTCGTCGAACGGCAGAGGAATCTCGGACTAGTCACAGGTGTCCTTCACTGACCAGGCTTTTGAACGGTCTCCTCTATCATATTAGACCTAGAATAGTTCTCGCTCGATCACCACCGTCGCGCCTGCTCTTATTGTGATTAAATAATATTTTACTAATATTGATCTTACTATATTTATGAAATCGTAGAGCGTTTCTTGTTGCCACAATCGTTCCATTAAATCTTATCCTCGACATGTTCAGGGGATTATTTATGTGGGGGGAGGGAAACACTGTATACGGTCTGCGTAAGATTGTCATTCGAGGCTTTTCGCACTTTTTCATTGTGAAGCATACTATAACTATTCAATGTGCGGTGGTGCATTACATGTAGGTCAGATGGAATATTAACCCAAATACTTCTGTTTATGATAATGAGAGACAGATACATCATACTGCAAATTATGGAAATCAACATGTATCAAATACATATGTTGGCCAACCTTTATTTATTCTCGCAATGTCAACAGAGATATTGAAACGAATGACCAAAACAGGAATCCCAGTATGTACAATTTTTTAGATTCCTCTGTCGTCCGACGGCTTTTTGTTCGACTTGCTGGAGCCGTGGGACGTCAGAGCACTCTCCATAAGAAAAACAGCGGATTTGCCGCTCCAACTCTGGGTCGGCACATTTCCACGTTTCGGTTGCTATCGGATTTTATTTTCTATCCGAAACCTTTATATAAATCGCTTCGCCAATCATTTTTCTATTCATTCATAACCATCTTACCCTGAGAAAGTGGTGTTACACTCGAGTAAGCACGATTTTCACATAGACCCTATCATTTCGCCATTTCAGTTTCTTTTTCAACCATTAAACCATTAAAATCCACGAAAAGTGGAAATGTGCAACAGGTAAATAAAGGGAAAACTGAAAAGAAAACAAAGAGAATAAAATTGGATAAAGTTGATAAAGAAAGATATCAAGAAGTAATAAACGACCACATTGACACAATTGAAGAAAAGATGAAGGCCAATAATATACTTTTTAATGATTTGATAAAAGAAACAACGGAAATGCTCACAAATTCAGCCAATATTTGCTCAAAACGTAGGGATTATGGCAAAAACATACTTATGTTATTTAAGGCATATTGTCTACCAAAACCCACAGAGGCTCGCAGTTATATTTTCATATCACCAGGTACATGTTAAAAGAGATTAACACGTACCTGGTGATATGAAATTATAACTGGTAGCCCCTGTGACCAAAACCGTAATTTTTTCATACCCAAAATTATTGTCGTTTTCCATACTGACCTTCATAAAATGAAGATTAAACACCAAATTATTGGCGAATACGCTACGAAACGTTGTTTTTTCGATTTAAAAAAGCTGACCATCGTTACTGGAAGCTACATGTAATTAATTATGCACTGACCTGAGCGAGGCCAAATCTATTTTTATGCCAGTAGCCCGGATGCTGCAGCATGTCGTGTTTGTTTACCTCGCAAATACGGCCGTTTTATGCTACTCATTGACAGATTTGCTATTGCCAGGTACAAAATTAGATATATTGAATAATATCTACCGAAAATGATCATAGGCATCATCATAAATTCATAAAATATGAAAAACAATTGAGAAAAGAAGGCAACATGCTCGGGTTACCTATCAAGCAAAACTTTGCCACTTCAGCGTGAGTTTGGACGCGTACTTCCTTCAGTTCGTTCCAACGGTCCAATTAACCCCCTACATATATCCTGCATTTGTTCCATTTGGAAGATACTGCACTTCTATTCCTCTTTATCTCTGAATTCGTCAAAGTCCGCTTTCTTCCACGTGTTGACACATTCTCTTCCACATGTGTATTGTTTCTAAACAGCGCGTATGTTCAAGACGGGTTCACATAGAAGGTCATATGAATAGAATCGGGTTAAATTGAATTCTTGTCATCATGGACAATAATTCCGATAACGATAGTTTTGGGTCTTTTTTGCCAAAAAAAAAAAGAACACAAATCGTATCGTTTGCAGCATATAACTGTTTAATGATAGCTTAAACAAATCATTTACGACAATAATTTTGGGTATGAAAAAATTACGGTTTTGGTAGATAATATGCCTTTAAAGATTTGGAACAAAGAGATAGCGCATGCTCTATATTTAAATAAACAAGCTTATATACAATGGAAGCAAGCAAGTCGTCCGTCAGATCCGGACAATCCTTTATTAATGTGTAAGAAAGAGACAAGAAAGAAATTTAGAATGGAAATACGAATTGAAGATTCGAAAAGGAAACATATTTACAAAGATAGAATTATCAATGTAAATAATAACGACAAGCGGTTATTTCACCAGTTGATAAGAAGACAAAGAAAGAATGGCAATATCTACATAAATGACCTACATGTAGGAGATGATATTTTCGAAGGTTAAAACGATTCCGAGCAAACCGTTCCATAATGCTGCATGTTTAGTGGAGAAACATCAAATACCAATATCATAGTCTGTGGTTTGATCCGATCGAGACTCGAACTCACGATCTTCCGCACTCGAGGCGAGCACGCTAACCATTACACCACCAGTGCGCTTGACTATGATGAACTTTAACTAATGATCGTATGATAGTTTGATTTACAACTACCCATGGAATCAGTGCCTGTCGCCACTAAATTTGTGAGTTCGAATCCCAGTTATGACGAGGTGTACTCGATGCAACATTATGTGTAAAATTTGTCAGTGACTTGCAACAGGTCAGTGGTTTTCTCAGTGTATTCCGGGGTCTCCACCAATAAAACTTACCATCAAGATATCACTGAAATATTGTTGAAAGTGGCGTTAAACACCATAAACCTCTGGTATGGTGTTTGCTTATTTCTCCGTTGGTTCTTTTACTTTAAATGTTTACTTTGTCTTTAAATTGTTCATTTATCTGTAAGTTTTGTATGGTATTTTCTTTAAGACGGTCTATGGCGCGGAATCGGTGGCAAACATATCTACATGTACATCTATATACTAGTATACTAAATCATTTTAGTATATGCTAAATTCGCATTCTGTATATAGATAATTTTGGATACACAAAAAATATTTCTGTTTATACAAAATTCGAGTTCTGAGAATACATAAATATTTTTGTATATTAGTATACAAAATTATGTTAGCATATACTGAAGTAAAATATATTAATAATGATATTGGTGACATGACTAAAACATATACAAGACACTAAAACTCAGGACAAAATTATATAGCTTTATTTACACCGTAAACAACTTATAATAATTATAGCACTAGTTTGTGAATCTCTAAATTTCTGTAATATTACAGATCTGCTAATGTCTGGATATCTCCTCCGCCATTTGTATTATTTATATAACTGTTCTGAAAGCGTTTCATCCTTTCAACAAGAACCTTTTTCTTGTGTTTTGTCATATCATAATCCTTGTCAAATTTCCTTCCCTGATCCAGTTCTCTTGGTTTTCGCCTTTTTGTAAGTATACGAAGTAGTTTAGTGAACGGTAAGGAACATACTGGAGGTCGAACCAGTGTATTTTGTTGGTGTCTAGCTGTTTGTGTGTTTATCTTACGTTTTGGTGTAAGGTGCAACCTTGCTCTGGTGCTAGTCCTTGGAACACCATTGTATTTATTGTAAAATGATTTGTTGACATATGTTTTCTCGTCAGCTGGTAGTATATTGACTCCTGCTAGATTTGTCATATCTATAGATGACACGATTGGTAATGGCGTCTTGTTTCTCATAGAAATTGACAGATTGTTAGATTCATCTCTTAAACTGTCATCTCCAGCATTACTGTTTCTTATGACAAAAGTGTGGTCATTTAGCGGTCCATGTCCATTTTCTTCACAATAAGAGTTGTCCGAGGATATAGATTCACACTGGGAGATACCAGAATCTTTCCTGCTGAATGTACGTCTTATTTTTGGCGATTTTTCCAATGGAGGTTCAACCATAGTAGAAGAGGCTAGAGGCTTGTCGTAATTTTCCGGGTTTCGGTGACGCTTCTTTCTACGAAACCATAGATTTTTGTCGGTTCTGACCCGAGCCTCACATTCGCATCCTATAACAATACGTTCGGAAATGTCATAGTCATGCGCACATAATTTTGCATTATTATCATCTATACCAGCATTAAAGGTTATAGAATCGTTATATCTTCTCGTTTCTTTAATCAAATGGAAAGCTGTGGGTACAATTCGAGTTCCCTCATCTGAAGAAAAGGACGAATTCCTGTCAGAAAGGTCGAATAAACTGTCGCTGTAAAGGTTGAAGAAATCGTTTTTGTGTTCGTTTGGTTCTTTTCCGTTATATATTTTATATTTGTTGTCATGGAAATCAATCTACAAATAAATAAATTAAAAAAAATATATATATATAATAAATTGATTTGAAAAAAGCATTATCATGATACCACCTACTTCTTTTAAAATCAACAGCTTGTGTGGTGTAATGGTTAGCTAGCTTGCTTGCCTCTAGTGTGGTTGGTCGAGGGTTCGAGTTCCGGTCGACTATAAAATTGGTATTTGCTACTTCTCCGCTAAGTACACAGCGTTAAGGTGTCAGAGCAACATGCAGGTTCAGTGAGCCTAGCACTATAGAAATGCAACTAGGCCTGTTGGTAAAGGACAAAGCAGACATCAACATGATTGATCTCATCGAAATGTAACTTGTACTCGTCATGATACAGCTGAAATATTGCTCACTAGTAATTACATAAAGGAAATCTAGTATATAACTAAGTATATGTAGGATATGAGTATTATGTGTTTAACTCGTGTAATGGAAGAATGGGATCAACACCAAAGCTGTTGTAATGTCATACTATTCACAGTGGGTGAAGTATTTAAAAGATAGTCTACAGAACTGATGACAGGAGGTTCTTGCCTCCATAGCCATAGGTTAACACATATATATTATTTTATTATTATATATATTTTTTGTAGGGGCAGACGTGGTTGTGTGCAATCAGTGTTACCACTAACGTTGCGAGGTCGAATCCCGATCATAGCGAGGTGTACACGATACAATTTATGTGATTAAAGTTTGTCAGTGAATTGCAGCAGGTAGGTGGTTTTATCCGGATACTCCGGTTTCTTCCGCCAATAAAACTGACCGCCACGATATGTATAGCTGAAATATTGTTGAAAGTGGCGTTAAATACCATATCCCTCGTTCACAAACGAATAATTCTGAAACGGTGGTATTCGTGATGTAATGTCGTATAAAACCACAATTGTTGTCAGAGAAAATATAATTCTTAATAAAAGCGAAAACACTCACCATTTGTGTATCGGGAACCACGTGATCAGCATTCCCAAGAAACATCTCTAAAGCAGTCTTCGATATATATTTATATGATAAAAAAAATAAAATTAAAACAATAATAACAGCAGCGATAAAAAATAATACAGAGCAATTCACTGAAAACAATACAAATGAGTTGATTTCAATTTCTAATATATTTCAATTATGTAAAACAGAATAAAGGAACGCCTACTATACGTTATACAAAAAACCAGGATAATTAAAATATTAAATTTGAACGAAAAACGATAAAGAGAAATAATACTGGGGATTAACTTCCCCTTTTATGTTTTGAAATCAAAACAAAATTATTACCTCTGATGTTCACTGATAGTGATCTTGAGATTAAAACAAGTTATACTACTACTTGTAATATACCGTATATATACCCCGAAAATAGTCTTTTTGATATAAAAACATATGGCCTAAAGAATGTTTTCTTTTGTCTTTAGAAAATTCCCATGTAATTACAAACAAAAACTAAAAATTTTAACCAAAACGTGTGAAAACATTGTAGTGATTTCCGCATTGTTAATTTATTTTGAAGTTCATTAAATATTTTAAATAATTGATGTGTTATAATTGCTGTGAAATTTTGCTCTTTATAAAATCATTAACTTATTAATTATCATTTCCGTTTATTGTTGTAAAGAAACTGTGTAAATATTCACACATTAGTTTATTTGAATGATTTGCAAGATTTAAAAAAAAATGTTAAAATTGAATATAAAAATAATTAGTCAAAATCTTGAAAAATGGACTAATATTTAGATTTTGAGTGTACCTGATGAAGGTTTTATCAGAAGCTCGTTGTGCACACTATAATTGATATCTACGTTTTTAATTTTCTATGGTATAATTTGAAATATTAGCACTATTATACAGGCTATATAATTTAACCTGAAACGTTTAAAGACCAAATTATAAAAAAACAAATATGCACATAATTTAATGTCAACGAATTTGGGACTTTATAATATTGAACCGACTAAATTAGTGAAAGAGCATTTCCCACGTAAAGCGACAAAAACCAAAAAGACAGCCAACGCTGGATAACTACAGAAAAAAAAAACTAATAAGGAAAAAGAGATAGGAAATGAAAAAAATAATGGCCATCAGGATATTAAAGCTAAATATTAAAAAAAAAAAATTAAACAAAATATCTAGAAGCCCCTTCGACAATCATTATATCAGTACACCGAGGATATTGTCGCTCCTAAAACATTGATAACACAGGAGCAACGTATCATACAAAATGAAATGTTTTCGGACCTACGTTAAACCTAATAAAACTGACCACGATTGAATCTTTTTCCATCAAACAAGATAGGAAAACAACTCACCGTCCGGTCCAAAGCGCTAATACACCGTCAATTCCACTCAGTTTTTTTTCTAGTGCAGAGAACTATTCAGCAGATGAGTTTGGAAAATGATGTAGCATGCCAGCTGATTCTAAATTCTCTAAAACGCCTGATGTATCCTGGTATATACTTTTTTATCAGAAGAAATAGGTATTGGTGTCAAACTAATAATAGCCGAATGTAAAACAAATAAGTTAAAATCCCAAATAAAAAATAAAGCTATTTATTACAATGAAAATGTTATAAAAAATAAACTAACTGAAATCAGTAAGATATTTCTCTGCAATTTCTTGAAAACAAAAGATAATAAATTGGAAAAATTGTTTATATCATCCTGCCTAATAAAGAAACTATTGACGGTTTCAAAAAGAAGCCAATAACTCTAACATGTCGCACGGAAGTAGGATTTAGTAAATAGACTAACTTTTGTTCATCAGAAAAGTGTATGAAAATTTCATTATCTAATTCAATATTATTAAATAGAGATTATCTCAGATTCTGATTTACTTTACATTTTAAAATAAAATGAGCTTCATCTTCAATGACTCTACAATTTTTGCATAGTCTTTCTTCACATGGAGTTATATTTCAAGACTGTGGTCACTGATACGAAATTTTGTAGATATTCCTGATTGAAAAATCATTAAACGATAAAACTATTTTTTTACCAGTCTATAACTTAGCTCAAACAAGGGGCGCTTCCTGTCCCCTGGATTCCCGCCTATGTGCTTTTTTTAACATTACGCCTAGTCATCTTGGCGTGATTTAGTAAAATTATTGCTAATCTGTGAGAAAGATCGTGAGTTGGACCCCCGATCGATTCAAACGAAATACTTTGGTCCACCTTTGCGTTAAACAATATACACATGATTGACAAATAGCGTAGATCGATAGAGGTATATCCGGTGTAGCAGGAAATATTGTCCGGCCCACAAGATTGTCCGACCGGACCATATTGCCTAGGCTGAATCGTCCGGTCGGACATTTGAGACTAGGCGGAATAGTCCAGGTCCAGGCAATATGGTCTGGTCTGTTATCACAAAATGTACGCTAAAAATACAAAACAAATTGATGACAAATGCTATAGTATTTCATACTTTATTTACACAAGGAAACAAACAAATTATTGTAAAGTTTATTTTATTTCCTGCAAATGCAACAAAACCACGTTTTTGCGTTGGGCAGTTCTTCTTGGATCCCCAAGCATTGTAAATGGAACCATTCCATGCATCTGTCACATTGTAAATGGAACCATTCCATGCATCTGTCACAACCTATGACTTCCTTTACCGATAATATATACACATATAAGCAATTGAATCCTGTGCTTTTCTGTTTCCCTTACAACCCGTCTTGTCTCTCCATCCGAAATGGTAAAATATAGAAGATTGTCTTTTGCTACAAATTGCTTTGCCTGTCTTCTTATTTTCCACTTTTCGTTTTCAGTCAGCCCTTCTTGATATTCTTTGTCTATTACATAGAAGTGCTTTATAAACGCTCTCTTCCATGTTTGCCAAATAATTTACTTAACAGATTCGTTCAATATATACTATATCCTTGAAGAAGTGTTCACCGAATACTAGTATTGTGTCTTGTGCATCGCGATTGTAAGGAAATTTAACCCTAATTTGCATCTGAACTCTTTTTATTCCATGAAATAAAGGCCGGACAAAATTGCCTAGGGTCGGAACAGATTGCGTAGGCTGAATCGTCCGGCCCGGAAGATGCTGCCTAGGCAATTATGTCCGTGCGGAAAATCTGGCGGTCGGACGTTCTAGCCTGATACACCGGCTTAACAGGGAATATTCTGTAGCAGACAATATTGTCCGGCCCGCCAGATTGTCCGACCGGACCATATTGCCTAGGCTGAATCGTCCGGTCAGACATTTGAGATAACAAGATCAAGATCAATAATCTTTGTTCTCAAATAAACCATAGATTACAATGGTATAGAGAAATTACAACATAAAAATATGTGACCAAGTTGTGTCATTGCAAGATCATGCTCTTGGACCAGACCAGACAAACCGAGGTATTTTTTTTACCATGACTGGACGATACACAAATTACCAGCCTTAATAATACACAACAGGAAGACCAAAAGAAAATATAATTGTAGACTTTGTTGGTGTTTACGTGTATACATATATGAAAAAAGAAATCTTGTCTCGCATCAGTGAGGATGACATTCTCTTAGACTTCGACATTTCTACATTTTCCACATCCAGACCTAACGATGATCTTACCATCGGATCACCACTAAGACAACCCCTTATGTTTTGTTTGAAATCTGTACAGAGTTAAAAGAATGGTATCGACTATTTGTGGTCAATTGTCGTTTGTGTTGATAGTGCAAGTGCTTGTTATTTTTACTTGAAAACTTGGTATGGTATTAGGTTTATTGTCATGTCAGTTTCCCTTCTTTAAGTGTTGGAGTATAACATGTAACTGATTGAGAATATTATGGACATGATCCTTTCCGTAGTATATTTGGTGACCTTAACCGATTTTTTCTATTCTGTTGAGGTCATTTGGTTTTAAATTATTTGGCTTTCCAATCTTTTGATTTTGAGCGTACCAGAGGAAGGTTATGCGCATTAAATTCTATATCTTCGTTTTTATTTACAGGATCAATTCTTGTTATTGAACGAGTGGGGGCCGTACTGGTCGTATGGTAGTTGAATTTACAATTACCTGTGGCTGTGATATTGATCAGCCTGTCAACACTTAAAATTGTGAGGTCGAATCCGCTCATGTCGAGATGTACACGATGCAGCATTATACGACAAAGTTTGTCGGTGGTTTCCCCCCACCAATAAATCTGGCCATCATGATATAACTGAAATATTGTTGAAAATGGCGCGAAACACCATAACTCTTAACAGAAATGATTTTATTTTCTAATTGTCAATTGTAGAATCATTTTGTCCCTAATTTTCAACATGTCACTAGTAAAAATCCAGGATTAGTTTTTTTGGGTAAATGTTTTTATCCACGTTTTAATTAATCTTTTTTGGTATGTAATGTTTGTCTTGGTAAAAGATGGTTCATTTATGATATGTAAACTTGTTTGTTTTGGTAAAAGATGGTACATCTATGTTATGCAAATTTGTTTGTTTTGGTAAAAGATGGTCCATCAATATGTAATGTTTGTTGTTGATCACTGATATAAAACTAATTACAATATACAAATTTTCTGTGTGTGTGTGTGTTTGTACTGTACGAATTTCCTTGGGTGTAGAAAAATTAGATGCCCAATGCATTGTAGCTCAATACACCCCAGATAATTAATAATTTGAAATAGTTCACTAGTAGGGGCTATCTCAAAGGTTTTCATTCAATTTCTCCAGTAAATGAATTTCACATTGAAAACTTGGTGGGATTAAACCAAAGACTATTAAAATGGTATTTGCTGCTTCTCCCATGATCACACAGCATTAAGGGGATAAATGCAACAACTGGTGGGTTGTCTGAGAACAAGGATGTGTTTGATTTAGAGCAAGGTGTATAATTGTGTTGTTTCATTGAGCTAAAAATCCAAGTCAGACATCACCATCAGTTCAACAAAAAGTACCTTGTTCTCAACATGATATAGCTGAAAAATTGCTTACTTGGCATTCAACAACAATAACTTATTCACATTGGAACAAGAAACATTCATAAATTGCCTTCATATTGGAGGAATATTTTCTGGGTTTTAATCACATGACAAAAGGAGACTTTTAGGAGGGTTGAGATCCCATTAACAGGTTTAACCCAGTCACATTTTTGTGCCTGTCCCAAGCCAGGACCTGGATTTCCAATGGCATATGTCATGGTCTTTTTTTTGTGTTCAGTGAGTTCAGTTAAGATGAGACGTGACTGTTCCTTTTGTTGATATTGGTGGATACTTTTATTTGGAACCCTATATCATATTTTGTGCAATGTTCCCAGCCAATAACACAAAATCTTCTATTATAATATATTTTCCGGGCTTGTTAGTATGGGAGTTACAACTACATTTGTACCTATGCAATCAGTGCCCATTGCCACAAACGTTGCGAGTTTGAATCCCACTCAAAGCGAGGTGTACTAGATACAACTTTATGTGATCAAGTTTGTCAGTGATCTTTGGTAGAGTAGTTTTCTCTGGGTACTCTGGTTTCCTCAACCAATAAAACTGAATGCCATGATATAACTGAAATATTGTTGAAAGTGGCATTAAACACTATAACACACCCTATAATATATTTTCAGATCACAGATCTAAAGAAAACAAAAATAATGTCAATTTTGATATTTTATTTACATATCATCATAGCACTGCTCATAAATTATGAATAAATTAATTATTTTACATAATGACTGTACATAACATGACACAGATAACTTCTGTGTTGCCATAACAACATAACAAACAGAACAGGAAGAAAGTTATCAGATAAAAAGTCAAAAGAAAGAAAAAAAACACTCCTACCAGAAATATTGCACTTTCAAAAATGAAACATCACTTGTAATCATTCATACTTTAATCATGATCAACCTCAAAGCACTAAAATTTCTGGACTTTTAAAATAATGTCGAACAATACTTCAATCTTATTGCATTTCTTGATTGTCTTTTTTCACACAATTTTGCCATTTAAAATATAATGAACACATCTTGGTATCAATATTATTTCTCACTATACTACTATAAACATTCAAACAATTGTACCCATATAATATCATATAAAAATCTAATTAAAAAACACAAGTGTCTGATCACATTTGAGTATCATTGTCTATTTCATAATCTACACCGTTAATCAATAGTTTTACAAGTTGGCAAGCGTGTGGATCTGAGTGGTGTCTTTCTGTCGAAAACTCTCGCTGAAACGTCGCAGTTTCTTGGCAACAGCACGCTTATCGACTAGATGAACTTCGGATGATGGAGTGATGAAGAGCTTTTTCTTTGAGGTTGGATCACTGTGGATTGATGATGGTCTACGTTGAGGGGTGGTGGCAATGTTCTCTGTACTCTTTGGCTTGTTGCGACGAAAACGAAACAGCTTCCATAATGGCAGAACATTCTTTGGTTTCTTGAAGACCACATTATCTTTTGGTGACCGAGATCTAATAGAGACTGGTGGTGCCGGTGGACCCATTGGTTCTGGTTCACTGACCGGACTAGCTCTAGACGAGTATGGTGAGTTGTTAGGAGCGAATACACCAGTGCTGCTTAAACTGTTTGGACTGTCTGTGAGTAAGGAGTCGCATAATGCCTGAGTGTTATTATGAGTGTCGTTGCTGGTTGGTGGGCTAGTGTGACTACCACTGGAACTAGACTTGCCGGGAACAGCTGGACGCTCCTCTAGAGATGATGAGTGTGTACTGGCAGATGAGTTGGGTACACTTTGGATGTTGTCATTCTCTGATGTCAAGACACTGACCATGTCTGGCATAGAAGAACGGCGGGCCTCCATGGAACTACCACTTGACTTATTACCATTCAGGTCGGTTCTGGTACTGGTGCGAGGAAGAGTTTTGGCTTTGTTGTAAAAAGTGACATCTTGGTACAGGCTGTCTGTGACTAGGTCTCGCTGGTGTGAAGTTGATGAAATAATAGACAGCGAGTCATTGTTACATGTACAATCTGCTAGACTGGTACCACAGCTGGATGCCAGGATCTTCTTTCGAGGAAGTGGTGGCTTACTGGAAACTCGGTTGATGTTGCGGTAGTAAGACTCTTCCAGTGGAACATCATCTGAACCCTCTTTGATGGACCAACAGTAGACACTCTCCATGTCATCAGTAGAGTAAGCAGAGTGTGGTTTGCAGGAGGATGAGGTTGGATCTTCTATCATGGTAGATGAGGCTCTAGGAATTGAACTGCTACGATGCTTACTGCTACCGCTGCTATGTGATGAAGGGGAGTAGTCCTCTATCATGGTTGATGATGCTTGAGGTATGGATATACTACGACGGCTACCCTGGGATGAACTGGTACGATTACGCTGGGCTCTGCTTACACGCTTAGAACGGTAACGACGTGGTGATGGTGATGAGCAGTTGGAACTAGTAGAATGTGTACTGGATCGAGAATGGACAGGAAATGATGGCTGACCAAAACCAGGTGGGATATACTCTTGCTCACAACCGACAACTTCTCTGGTGAAGAGCTCTTCAGTTTCTGCTGCAGTGTTGTTGTTGATGTTAGCGACGGGTGTGTTGGTCAATCTGGCAGTTAAATTGTTGATCTTATTCTGTCTATCTATCGTGAAGTCACCGTAGTAGTGAAGTCTGGACAGCAGTTCCTCTTGGCGATCATCGATGTCAGGTACACATTGGTTGTCATCGGAGGACGAGTCTGTCTCGGTAGATTTTGGATAACCACTGGAACCATTACTAGCATTACTGATATCAGATGAGGATGGCTCTGGTTGGTCGATGTTAGGTACCAGGTTGGTTGGTGAGGTTGGCTTTGGTGATGGAAGATAGTTGCTGTTTGAGTCGATGATCAGAGTCATGGCCGTGTCGTCATAGATGCTCTCGCTACTCATTGAGTTAATGGAAACAAGTGGCCCCTGCAGCATCTTCTGAAGCAGTGAGTCCTCGTCCATTGAGGTGGTGTTGAGGCAGGTGATGTGACTCCGACTAGAAGTGGTTCCACATAGGAATGATGGTGTAGGTGGGTTGGCCATGAGTGGAGGTGGTCGGTTGACTGGGTACTCGGTAGGCTCCAAACCAACATCGGCAATAAGTGAGTTGAACTTTTGGTTAATCTCGTCTATGTCAGTCTGCAGTGATGTCTCTTGTCGTTTGATACTTAACTGAAATAGAAAATAAGAATTATAAATTTTGTAAATACCAGTTTATTTCTACAGTATTCTTTGACTGTATATATGAGTAACACGGTGGATGTCTTATACGAAGCAGGAATGGCTTTTCCTTCGTGAGCATCCGAGTTCACCTCCAGTTTTTTGGTGGGGTCTGTGTTGCTATTTTTTTTTTTTTAATAGTTTTTGGTGTTCTTTATGTTCTGAGTTCCATGGTGTGATGTCTGCTACGATTTCCACATGAAAACGATGTTTGGTTCATCTTTACCTGCAGTTGTTTGTAGCAAGGCTCATGTCTTATTTACGTTTTTTTTTTATTTTGCATATAGTGGTAACTGGTGTCCAATATTATATTGTGTTAAGTTTTTGTTTTGTTTTTCTTCGTCTTGTGTACCTGGTTTCAGAATATTTAATATTCATGTTTTAATGTATCTACATGTGTAAATAGAATATTCACCAAAAATTAAATAGGAATATCAGTTAAGGACAAATGTATGATACATTTAATTTCTACTTAAATTAAGCAAGCTCTAATAAATGGATCGCACCCAGCTTTGTAAATTACAAAAAAAGGGTGCACTCGACTCGCTGCCGCAAGTGATAAAGTATACCAGTCGCTTTCCCATGGTGGGTGGTTCTCTCCGGGTACTCCGGCTTCCTCCACCACTAAAACTGGTCGCCATGATCAGTGATTAGGATTAAAATTTTAATAATGGGACATTTTCTATTGACATTCAGAATTTCAATGGGCCATTCTTTTACATTCTTTGTAAATATTTCTGATTTCAATGGGACATTTTCAGATGGAATGTGATAAATAGCACATGGCCCCCTCTAATCCCAATCACTGCATGATATAGCTGAAATATTGTTGAAAGTGGCGTTAAAACACCAAAAATCAAAATCAAATCTAATAAACGGAAATATGACTTTTAGATTATATAGATATAAAGACGGGGCAGGCCACTGTGTCTGTGATCATTGCAGCAGGTTAAACATTTAAATCTGGTTGCATAGTATTCTTTGCATACATATAATTTTATATTCCCAAACCAGATTTTTTTTTAGTTGTCTCCCTTAGTATGCATATAATTTTACATTCCTAAGACAGATTTTCCAGTCTTTTTGTATACAAATAATTTTATATTCCCAAACCAGATTTCCCAGTGTTTTATTTGAGTTATCTCCCTTTGATCATGTTGATAGAAGTTTATCAGTAAATATTGAATGCATTTTGTTTGTCCTCATTCCAACCAATGTTCATGAATTATTACACGAAGCTTGAATTGAAAAGTGAAACAACATTTACTCATAAGATAATAAATAATCTTAAGACAATATATCTCACCACGTTTCCATGTGGATAAAGTAGCACACATTAATATCTAAGTTTAAATTACAGTAGGTTTTTCTGGGGATAAGATTTTTTAAGGAATGTTTGTTCATTTATTCTTAAGTTACATATGGATAATTTTTTATCTTAGATATATTAGAATAAAAGGAGCTGTTCAACGGAAGTAAAAAAAACCCAGAATATTAAAATTGAAAATGTTGAAAAGGTTATATTTATATTACTACACCAAAAAACCATCAGTTTTTCAATTGGCACCAAAAACTAGTAGTTGACCATCTAACGAACATTTTAACAAAATTACTATTCAATCTGGCCAGTCATTTCTGAGAAGATTTCTTTTCTATTTTAGCCAATTAGAAAGCATAATTGGCCAAGGCAGCCATGCTAAATTTTTGAATGGAGCAAAAAAATTAATAAATTTGTAGATGACCATCTAATGATTTTTTTTTTTACAAAGTTTAGTTTTAATTGGGTCAGTAGTTTAGTAGAAAAAGATTAAAATGTAATAGTTTATTGATTTTCATGACAACAGAAGATCACAACGAATGTACTGAAAGTAAGGACAACAGCTCACAGAAGATGACAACATCTCACAGAAGATGACAACAGCTCACAGAAGATGACAACATCTCTCACAATCATTTGGGTCCGATGAGCTAACAAAACAAAATCAAATCGCAATATAATACTTACCATATCAGCTTGCAGCATGAGGTACATCTCTTCGTGATCAAGATGGTCAGAAACATCAGACTCCATACCTGTTTCCATCCAGTCTGAAATAAACAGATAACATTATTAAGCTGCTAAAAAATATATATAGAATAATGGCAGGTTTGAAGGTCCAAACTTGATAGTAACGACAATGTATCAACGTCAAGATCTTCAAAACTGACTTTTGAAATTATGTTAAAACAGGAAACAATTTTTGACTCAACAGTCATCTATTTCTGACCTACATAGATCTGACCCCTTTCGTTGATTTAAACATTTAATTCATACCTGTTTTTCGTGTAAAAAAAGTTAGAAAGATTCTGGATGAACCAAGTAAACATCAAGAAGAACACAATAACTATCAATCATAGGATTTTTTTTATCAATAAAATTCACATGGATATTTTGTAATCAATCCAATATTCCCATGGACTAAATTTACTTAAAAACACATGTTGATGAGAAATATATTTGTATCAGGTTCACGATTCTATAGGGGCCGTCGTGGCCATGATCATATGGTAGTTGGATATACAACTACCTCTGTAATAATTTCACCACACTCGCCATGATATAGAGTTGTAAATATTGCTGAATTGGCTTTAAACACTGCTACTAAACACAACTGACATTGTGAGTTTGAATCCCACTCATGGCGAGGTGTGCTCGATACAAAATTATATGATAAGGTTTGTTAGTGACTTGTGACAGGTCTGTGGTTGTCTACGGTTACTTCAATTTCTTCCATCAATAATACTGACTGCCACGATATGACTGAAATATTGTTGAACGTGGTGTTAAACAACATAATCCTACCCATTCTATATGACCAATGAATAGTGTTATGTCAGCATTATACTTTTATACAACTATTATTGTGCAACAGGTACTGTTATTGAAGCAGGATGATTTTGAGCCATCCCTCCATGACATACATGTATTAATTAAAAAAAAATTCAACTGTCAGAAAAAAATATATGACACAAGTAAATATTTTTGAATTTCTTTAAAATTAAAAAAAAAATCAATTTAAAATAGTCAATTCTATCAACCACAAACATGAACAATCCCTTAAAATATATTTTAGAAATAAAAAAGAAAAAAACATACCACACTGAATGTAACCCATACCAGGAGAGCATAGTAGAGAATCACACGAGTACTCGTAGAGATACATACTGTACTGTTGTTAGCCTTCATAACAAATGACAACCCTAACAAAATTCTACACAAGTTTATATAGCACCAAAGTTGTTTTTTGACAATTTAACCCCATCTGCTGCTAAAACGTAAACAGCTTGTACAAAGTAACGCCTAGAACTTAAAACTTTTCATACCTCACATTCACTCAATTTATGGTTTCCTATTATGATAAAAAAAAACCTTACACTTATAATCATGATTTAATTGACCATACTTATGGAACAATTACAGGCGTAGGACATAATCCACTGAAGTGTGATTGATGCTATTAAAGTTTCACTCAGCCCTTTTTTACCCCCTTTTACATATACAGTTAAGGTGTTTGGCTTGTAATTGACATTGTATGTTAATGAAGGAAATGGATTTCAATAGCAGGTGTTTGTTCAATTTGAATATTGTAGGTTTTCAACTTTTCTACAATTGCTATGCCTTGAGGACCAGTTTTTGTTAAGTAAAAAAAAGGTTTGTTTGTGCTTTATAAAAGTTAACCCTAAGTACATGTCTTTACATAACAGTGGATTTTATTTGTATAACATAACAATGGCCGAATAAGTGGAATTAAAATTAAGTATCTCCTTTTCTTTGATTTTTGTGCTACCTATTCATTAAAATGTGTCATCATTTTTAAAACATTTTTCCTGTTCTTTGTAAAAGTGTCCAGCCCCAAATTGAAAAATATGGTCTTTTTTTTTTAACAAATCTTTACTAAATTGAATAAATATTTAACAAAAACATTGTCTGTCCCCTAAAAATGCCATATGTTGTATAAAAAGTAAAATTTTAAACAAAATTGAAAAATTACATAATATACTTAAAATCACAAAATTTACAGGACTACAATCTGTTAAAAGGTTAAACTTAATTTGTAAATTGAATGCTAAACAGATTTTTTTTTGGTTGACTTGAGATTAAATATGTTTTTAAATCGGTAACTAAATGCATGATCCTCCCAACACTATGATTATCTCCCATTAATAGCTTGGAGCATTTCCTGTTGTATTGTCAATGAAAAATCTAAATATTTACACATTAAAGACAGATGTCCTTAAAGGTGCATCTTCTTTTTTGAAAGCTCAAAGAAATTGCTAAGGCAGCTAAAATTCTTGCTTTGTATTTAAATAAAACCCTAGACCCTACACCAAAGGAAATATAAAGTCAGAAGATAAATAATGGCATAATTATTCTGAAATATACATAAATGAATATATTAAACACACCATTGATTTTTTTTTTTAATTTCAAGATTAATTCATATCATCCATAAAATTGAATATTCATTTCTTACATTTCTCTTTTTTTTTCAATCCAAATCCATTTTAAAAAATATTAAAAAAAAAAGTAAATAAAATTTTCAAATTCTTTTAAATACTGGCTAACAAGATCATATGCCGATGAAGCAAAAATAAAAAAAACAACTCAATATTGATATGCAAGGAGTGTCCTTTGACCATTTTTTCAGGTGTGCACAAGTTAAAAAAAGAAGGGGGGGAATGTTTATTCTTCCTTTCTCTTTCATCTTGGAATTGATTTATATATTATTTAAACCATTAACAGGATAAAGATATAGAACCCTCCAAAAAAAAAAATATTAAACAAGTATATTTTTTGCTCACTTTTTGTCTATTTTCTATCTGTCTTTTAAGTTTGTAAAATCATTATTTTTAATGGTTTATTTACACCATAAAATATTATAGTTAACCATTGAATCATCACACTGAACTTCTCTATACCTTTGTATATGGTTTGTTGAGAATAAAAGATTATATTATTATAACAAAACATTTCTTTGATCTTAACTTCCAACAAGCTACCAGATTCTTCTAAACTGACAAATATTCATTTTCATATAAACCACAAATTGTTTTTTACAACTTTCAAAAAATTTCAATTATGTTTGCCAATCAGTAAAAAAAAAAAAACAAGAATATTTTTGTTTAGAAATAAAGAAGCAAGAAAATTCAACTGGTACCTTCATTTACAAAATATAAGGGATCCAGCATAAATCCTTCAATCTGATGTGACTGGCCAAATAATTCATTTAGAAGCATGTTCACTACCAATTCAGGACAAAGACTAAACTCAATAAAATAAAGCGACTTTTAACAACAAAACTAAACTGGACTTTGACGTTACCCATATGATATATATACTAATATACTGAGACAACATTTAATAAGATTTGTTACTTTAATAGATAGATGGATAGAGCTATTCAAACATTTAATTCCAAATAAAAACAAATGTATACTAATGTAGATAAAAAACTTATTATGGTGATTCCTGCTATCTGAGGCAGGTGTAAAGAAACAACAGTATTCTATTGTCTAACTATCTTTGTGTTTATTTGGTAATAGCTGGGACTATTATATATATAGTCCCAGGTAATAGGAACTTTATCTGCTACATCAAATATTTTTGTTGTTTGTTTTGTTGACTTCGTTAAAAGGGACAAAACATCAATATTATTGTTAATTGATATCCTATATTATTTAATTACAAGAAGATAAAAAGAGTTGAAAGCTAGTAAACATTTCTATCTGTAGTTTTAAACAAACATTTTTGAAGTGGACTGTTAAGTGTTTGTTTAAAATATCAGTATTTTATTCAGTAAACATGCTTAATTTATTGTACATTTGTACTAATATCAGGAAAATTGTAGCAGAAACACAAAATAATTGAAAAAGATGTGTTTTTCATCTTCAACAAATATAGGATTGCACACAAGGAGGCATAAACACACTTAACTTATACCAATATCAGGGATATTACAACAGAAATACAAGACAATTGAAAAAGATGTGTTTTTCATCTTCAAATATAGGATTGCATATAAGAAGGCTTAAACACACTTAAAGTATAGTACCAATATCAGGAGAATTACAGTACAAATACAAGACAATTGAAAAAGATGCGTTTTTCATCTTCAATAAATATAGGATTGAACACAAGGGGGCATAAACACACTTAACTTATACCAATATCAGGGATATTACAACAGAAATACAAGACAATTGAAAAAGATGTATTTTTCATCTTCATATATTTATAGGATTGCATACAAGAAGGTTTGAACACACTTAATTTATAGTACCAATATCAGGAGAATTACAGTACAAATACAAGACAATTGAAAAAGATGTGTTTTTCATCTTCAAATATAGGATTGCATACAAGGGGGCATAAACACACTTAAATTATAGTCCCAATATCAGAATTACAGTACAAATACAAGACAATTGAAAAAGATGTGTTTTTCATCTTCAATAAATATAGGATTGCAACATAAGGGGAGCCCAAAGACTTGCATGATGCAATATTAATATTCCCTGGTGTGGGACAAGCAGTATCTAACCACATTCCTATAGAATTATGTCAACTTGCATAATGCAATAATTCTCTGGTGTGGGAACCACATTCCTATCAAATCATGTCCAGCTAAAATATTCCATGGTATTTTACAACAGTGTCAAACATCTGATTACATTAAAGAAATTATGTTTATCTTCATTACTGTATCAATTATTTTATACATGTTATGAATATTCAATGAATGCAAATCTGGTTTGTTAACTGACAACATTTGTTACCAATTTACATATTCATAATTAATTAATTTTCTTTGGGCAAAAGATTCTTTCATCCTGTAAAATTTGTTCATGCCTGCTATGATATAGCTGAAATATTGCTAAAGTTAAACACCAATCAATCAATTTTGTTCTTAGTCAGGAAAAGACAATTCAAATCCCTCTTAAAATTTGTCAGATAAAAAAAAATCAGATAATCTGAATGTTTCTGATAATTAAATGATTAAGATAAACTAAATACCTTTTAAGAGAGCTAAATACCTGATATGATGTATATAATAACTACTAACAAATCCTTTCAATGAGATATCATAACTAGGTATTAATAATAGCTGTTTACAGAAGTTTTGGAAAATAAAATAACAAATTTCAAATTAAATTATATGGAATTTGATTTTGATGTCCATTAATTATTACCTGCTTGGTCATCAGGATGTAATATTGTAGACATAAAATTGAACAAAAAAAGGACAAAAGTTTTTTTCAGTATTTAATAGTTGTGATTTGAATAAAACTTTTGTATATTAATTTATGGCTTAATAAAAATGTTACCCCTTGTATGTCCTTTATAAAACAAGATGTCATTTCAAACTGAACATTTTTTTTTACACTTTCCAACACAGTCAAACAAACTGGTGTCAACAGGTATTTTTCTGCATAGATATTTTCATATGATTTTTCCTTTCCAAATTTCAGTGCAAACACAATCAACCAAAATGTTGTCAACAAAAATTTGAGGTCTTTTCCTCCATAAACATTTCCATAACAATACATTATTATCATTTTTTCGTAAACATTACAACCCCTCCCCCCTCCCCTTTTCCTTTCCAAATTTCAGGGCAATTTCACATTGTGGAAGAGTCCACTGAAACAAGATAACTATGAGAAAATACCACTGTAAGACTTATTTACCCTAGAAATGTTAATCACAGATCAGCCCAGTCCAAACATACATTAATATCAACTGTGGTCAATTCCTTGTTTCAAATTGGCATGTTTGACATTAAACAAGTGTGAAACACTGAAGTTGCTGGGAAAATGTGGCATGTACCCATAGAAAAGGGAACAACAAGTCTATTCAATATAAAGTGAATTATATGAATCTTGTAAATCTTGTTAATAATCTATCTAAAGAATCATTAACTTCATCAAAAAAAAAAATTATCTTCAAATATTTGATACAACTAAAATGTCTTTTTTATTTATTTTTTATACAAAATGTCATATTTTGAGACGATTTCAGTTTTCTTTTACATGGTAGTATCATGTTGTTCCTGTTTTAAAAACCTACCCAACGATATACATGTAACTGAAATATTGTTGAAAGTGGCGTGTATAACCCCCTAAAAACCTACCCAACCTTTTTCAAGACAAGAGACCATAGTATTATACAATGGGCTTGCATACTTTTCTTCGGTGCAGTAAATTAAAAAGCTTTCTTCGTCAAATAACAGAGAACTAGAATTTTCTTCATCACAGTTATAAAGTAGCCATGTTTTCACACGACTGTAGCATCCTTCTTCATCAGCATATTTAGGCAACATTTTGTGATCCATTTCACATTGGAAATGAACATCAGACATGTGTTCATAATTTTTTTCTATTATATGTTTAGGCTTACTCATTTTTGCAAGTAATTTTGAGAAATTTAATCCAAAGAAAAATTAATTAATTAGTGGTCAATACTTATGCCACCTACATCTCAATTACAGGGGAGATAATTAACCTTGATTTACTGAACAGTGTTGTTAAAAAACAATCAGCACTGATATCTTTGCTCACAACTATATATATTTGCCCTCTAGGTCAAAATAATTCCAATTGATGAATATTGTTATATTTTGACTTCATTAACTCATGTACTTACCATAATTACATAGAAATTATGCAATTATTTAATTTTTGTCATGGTTAATGGGCTTTTATGGGATATTTTTTTTCAAATAAACAAGCATATTCATCAATCAAGAACGAACAATTTGTCCATGTATAATTAACATTACAAAAATATGATTAATCTATCATTTAGCTTGTGTTATTTGTTAAATAAATATGCACCAACTTTAAATAAAATTTACTTACTTATTTAACAAGAGACATCCTTACCCTAAAAATATTTCTTTCCTCCATTTCACAACCATTCATTTTCAATATTATAATTATAATTAATTATATTTTAATTAAACTTGTTTTTGAATGATTTTAAAAAAGATATATGGGGCTTTGACTGTTAACAATTTTAATGTCATTTTGTATGACATTTCAAAGGGACAAAACTCTTCCCAAGCTGAGACATTTCAAGTTGAAACATCCCAATTAAAGATTCTCCCTGCCAAATGAAATAAAATGACATTTGAAAATGTTGAAAGCTGTAAAATAGAGGATCAAATTATAATCTGACAATTTGTGTAAATATTTGGTCCAATGACACTTTTGTTGTCCAATCTGCTACAAAAACAACAGATAAATGACTTATTTTTTATGACAGGATTAAGACAAGGAAAACAGTTTTCTACCTTGTTTTACAACAATATAACATTTTTTTCATTCAAAAAGGGTATCTTATTTCACGTAAACTGTTAAAAATATATCTAATATCTTTTAATCTTAATAAAAATTTTCTGACAAAACTTGTTTAAATCAAAATGATTCAGACTAAGTGTGAGAAAATATTTAAAAAAAAAATTACACTTTGAATCATGGTATCTTAATTGTATAGTTAATTATGGATCATTTAGTGCCATATATATATATTATCAATACATGTACAATAAAAAATAAAATATCATCAGGAATTTTTTTGCCATAAATATTATATTTTTGTAGAATAAAGTTAAATAAACCTGTCTCATCATTTTACCAACACCTTGCCCCTTACCCTTGATGCCCTTTCAAACAATATTTCTTTTAAAAACTCACCAGAGAAATTATCTGAATCTTGCTGTCCACACATAATAGGTCCTGATAATGACCACATAAACACAATACAAAGATCACATATTGAATCCTAATAATGCCAAGTACTCAATTTCACATAAAGAGTGAAACAAACACATGTATGTAAACCCTTGTTATAGATTTCCCTGTTGTAAAGTGATTTTTTTTAGTATCTGATCAAAGTGATTTTGACATTGTTATGGTCACTCAGAAAACTAAATGACTGCTGTGGTCATTCACCAATCTCTGGCTACTAGTAGTAGTGTGTTTCTCTCTTCTCTTATCACACCAGTCTAGGCAAATTAATATCCACAAATAAAACTCTCTAGACACTTCAATTATTCTTGCAATGCTATCAAGATCTCCATTTCAATCTCACTTAATTCCTTATTTTGATATCATATTTATTTGCTACCTGGTTTTTGTTTACATGTAAACAAAATATGATATTGTTTCAAATGAAAGAAGATCATGTATGCTAATAGTTTCTAATCATAATAAATAGAAAGGGCACCTTGACACATGCCACTATAAGGTTCCTAAGGGAAGAGTACTATTTGTTCTTTATGAAAACTTACATGAATTTTTAACTGTTTTGGGTTTGTAGAATAAAGCTTATTAAAGCTATTGTAATTTATAAAAAAAAAAAAAACTAGATTCCAATTTTAAATTAAAAAGGGAAAGGGGTATATCCCCACACTGAACCCCCTGTTCCAATCAATTGCACAAAAGTAGTGTCAATTTTTGTGTCTCAATTGATTTATGCTGACCATTGATTGATGACCACCTGGAGATTTTAACCAATGGCTACAATTACTTACAAAGAAGACAAGAGGTAACATCTTGGTGTTAAAATCCTCTATATTTACAGTTAAGACTTCAATAGATATTTCATTTATTCTGATCTATTTCTAACAATATCTCTTTACATACAAAATTAGATTTAAAAAAAAAAAAAAAAAAAAAAAAATTAAATATTATTGCCTATATTTAGTTAGGAGGGGGAGACTNCACACTTTGGAATTTTGCAAATTTTGTTATCACTATACCGAATTAATGCACCAAATTTTCTAATAACTCAACCTTTGATTTTTATAATTGAATATAGTTTTGAAATTTTACATAATAAAAAACATCTTTAATTTAAAGATGTTTTTAACATATATTTCTTTTTTATTTTGCCATGATCTTTAGTATTTTATTTAAGAATTGAATGCAGTAGCGCTTCATGTTGAAAATGTGCTTCGATCACCGCTTTCATACCCCAATGAAACTTCAAAAGAATGCATTCAATTCTTATAATTATATTTAAATCACACCAAAATTTAATATAGTTGAATTTTTCGTTGTGAATTTTATTTGTGTTAGATTGTTTGCTGTTGGAAATTACTATGCCATTGATTGTTTACATCGGACGTCGTCATGGAGGCACGCGCTAGTTCGGGTTTGAGTTTCATTGGGATGTGAAACATCTCTTTTATAATCATGTGACCACTTCATAACCAATCATATTGTAACATTTCAATGAAAAACGGAAGTAATGTAATTATATAATTTTGAAACTATTTGCAGCGCATACTTGCAGTACGTGTGCATGTCTGAATATAAAGAAAAATCGATCGAAAGATATAAAAATGGCCAGGATATAAATGTTTTCAATAGGTTACTATAGTATCGACTAAATTTTTTTTTAATTTTCAATATAAAATAAAAAAAATTATTGAACAAATAAAGTCTTTTAAATATGTGTGGAAACATTCTGCAAAGTTAAAAAGTGCTGATTCAAAACTGATTTGATCACTTCTAAAAATGTTATAGAAAAGTCACATATAGGTATGAAATAATTTCGATTGGCTATGCCCACTATTCCACCATACTCTTAACATGATTTTCAAGATGCACAACCTGACCAAAATTTATCACAAAAAAAAACTCCAACAAACAATAAAATTCATCATTTGTATAAATTCAACACTCCATTGGATATCAGCAATAACATTTTTTCACACCAGTGATCAAAATGATTTTGGTGGGAAAAATAGTTAAATACCCACTTAACAAGATGACAAAGGGCTACAACACATAAACATATTACTTCACATTACATCTGGGAGAAAGTAAAACCCCATTTAATGATGAGAAAACAACCATGATTGTGTAACACTGGATCAATGTTATCACAGGGTCTTGTCTACGTTTGACAGTTTCACCTTTCATAATTGCATAGAAAAGTAAACTGATACCTTGATTCTCATACAATTTAATAACCAATCTTCAGATCTTTTCACAGAGATAAGGGGAGCTAATTCAATAGATAAGGGTACCTAATTCAATTAAGTTTCTCAATACATACAATTTTGACCATCAATTAAATAGTAGGTAATTCAATATTATTATTGAATTGGCATGACCCCTTATTACAACACATCATTATCTTACTGATTTACATCTCAAGTTCAGATGTGAGAAAAATCACTTTAAGATGGCTAATTTAATTGGTCAACATTGTCGGTTCTTACATAACTGACCAGAGCACATGGCAAGGGTTGATAACATGTATAATTACAAATATCAGTATGTTAATTGGCTGCCGGATGTCACCACCTCTTAGTCACACTTTCATCAAATTAAAATTTTTTGGTAATTCATTGATTTAATGGGAAAACAAAACTACTGGTAGATTCCCCCAACACAATATTCGTAAATGAATCTGAACATCTATCTTTACAAGTTAAATTACTTAATTTCTTTCATTTCAAAAACAAATTTCACACCTTTCAATTTCAATTTCACAAGGGACAGCATCTTTTCACAAAAAGTGTTGAAGCAAAAGGAAAAAGATTGCCACACAAAAATGTTTAAAAGATTATGACCTCACACCAACATGTTCAAGATTAGGATACGAGCTCACACCAAAATGTCCAAGGTCACATAAGAAGATTTTGACCAGACAGACAGGCTACAAAAAAGATAATTTGATTGGAAGAGTACAGGAGTTGAAGGGTTGACTTACTGCAACCAAGGTCTTTAATAAAACATTATATTTCTACCACATGAACTATAAAATGTATATAAGGGTGTAACAATCAGATTAAAAAACTTTTTTAAACCAATCATTTGCTTCAACACATGAAAATTAATCCACTAAGACATCAACGCATTTCCTCCTTCAATTTTATCCATGACAATGGTGTCTTCATTTGATACCTAACAATTTTCTTTTTAAAATTCTGACCTAAAAAAAACCTCTTCTTCTTTTTATCAATGACAATGACTTTTTCACTTTACAATTTTCTTTCAAAAATCAATTGTAAAAAGTTAATAAAATTGAAATATCAACTTTTCACCCTTAAAAGTTTACGAAAACAATATGACATGGTATCAAAACTGTATAATTATCTCCCCTTGGGGAAAAAAATGAATCAAAACTATGTAATTATCTCCCCTTAGAGAAAAGTGAAACTGAAAAAAAAATCTTCAAAAAAAAAAACTCAGCAATTTCAAAGACATGGGGTTATCTCCCCTTTAAAAAACACTGCTACGACACTTTTTTAAAAGAAAGTCATATTAATACAAAACCACTCAGGAGGGTGCTTTTGTAAAATAAATATAATCTTGACACCTGTATTCAGGTATTCATACTCCCCATAGTGGTAATCTATAGGTTCTCTCTGAATAACCCCAAATTGTTGGCACTAAACAGGGGCTCACGCTGGGAAGATAGATATAGCCATTTTTCTAATCATAGCTGAACACAATAAGAGGATCACATGAAATTGGGAGTTATACAAATTTTTGTTTAATTTACATACAGGCAATCTCAACAGGCACTCTAATACTAGAATGTAAATAAATTTTGTCACCTTTTCTACTTCTAAATGACTGTCTATACATGTAACAACCACTTCAAAATGGAATACATTGTCTCTATAAGACAGGTGTGTGTACTTTTTTCTGAATGAAATATTTTTAATAGGTCAGCTTGAAAATTGAATTTACATTCAGGTTTTGTCAGGTACATGTATTCTAAAATTTACATAAATTATGTATAAATATATCTAAATTACTTGTCAGCAAATAAACAAGTTTACTTCGTTAGGGTCAGGGGTTATGGAGGAAACCGGAGTAGCCCAGAGAAACCACAGACCTGCCGCAAGTCACAGACAAATAATTCTTTTTATCATATAAAGTTGCATCGAGTACACCTCAGCATGAGTGGGATTTGAACTCACAACTTTAATGGTGATAGGCACTGATTGCATTGGTACATGTAGTTGTAAATCCAACTATCATATGATCATGAATTCATTGTTTGTATATGCATATTCTTATGTCAGATTTAAAAGCTCAATAGAGCTTGTGTTATAATTGTTTTGATTCTTTCTGACTTATTGTATTGTATTGAATACGATGGCCCTATTTTGTTAGGTAAATGATTAAAATTTAATGATTATGTACTGTTACCAGAGAATCACCATATATGGTAGTAGTTTTCACTCATATCATTAACATTTGAACTTAAATTATGAGATGTAGCAATATTTTTGATGATATGATTATCCAACAAAAAAAAATAGTCCCAACCAAAAAGTGATGAGTCTCACTGGTCCATTCTTGTTACTTTTTGTCAGTCCCAAACACAAATGATGAGTCCTGGACTCTCCTAGACAAATTGCAAGTATTTCCGAAAAATATGGCTTTTGTAAATCAAGTTCAGTCAAAGATAGTTAAGAAGGGAGATAAATGTTAAAACTTCAAAATTTGAAACAAAATCTTACAAACCTCTTATTGCCATTTCGTATCTAATTTTTCTCCATAAAAGACACACCATTCCAAAATGCGTTTAGAAAATCTTTTTTCCATGTACATTTAACTGTAGTTTTTGTTGAAATAAACATGTTTTTCACAATTTTCAAAAAAGATAGAAATCTGACTTTTCCTTGCTAGAGGGCAGTCTGATCAGACATTGATCAATGGGGCACATATGGGGAAACACATTTTTTTGATCACTTTGTCTCAATTTAACAAAATAATTAATTAGTTTTATTAGATTTTATACAATATAAACATTTCAATATTTTTCAACTATTTTTGCAAAGGAGGTTATATTTTCTATTTTGAATTAAACTCTTCAAGCACCCCTTATTGTGCCTCCCAATTTTAAATTTAAGGGATAAATCATAGGGGTAGGAATAAAGGTGTAAAGAATTGTACCTAGGGTAGATAAAATCTCAACTATGACATGGGTAGTTCCCCAGGGTGAGGATAACAAAGGGAAAACAAGAAATCTCAACATTGAAAGACTGTAACAATTCAAACTATCAGATTGAAAATCTTTTTGAAGTTTTGGACCTAATTGTAATTTAAACAATTGAAGACATGATGTAGAAACACTTCCTATATAAAACTACAATTAATATGTTATTATTACACTTCACTTTAACAACAAGTTTCTTACAACTTTACAAACAGTTTTCTCACATCATTTAATGTTTACCTCAGTTGGTTTGGTCCATGAAGCTTTACATTTAAGTTCTCAAAACATTGTAGTTTTTGTCTTTTTCCATCCTGCTAACTTAATCTCAGAGATACTTGAACATTTTAATTTGATGAGTCCAGAAGACATTTCTGATGATTTTGGTATGTCCCACCATAGTAAGAATCTAAAATTTGAACACTTTGGAGAGTCTTATCTGAAACTAATGAGTCCAGGACTCACCTAGGGCAAGGCAAGTTGCAAGGATCTCTGATTCTATTATCAATATTAAAATCAGCTCTACATTGATTATTTATTGAAAATTCTCCCACAAGTTACAGATATTGATTTTAGAAATAACAAAGGTCTTTAAAGCAGTTGAATCTACACATGATTGCCATTCTACATCAGAGACTGAATAACACTTACTTATACCATGCCAATTTGCAATTCTAGTCAGAAACTAGAGACTCCCAAGAGCCTGTAATCGCTCACCTGGTTTTCAATTTGACATCTAAAGTTAATAGAAAATGGGGGTGTTACACATAATTTTGAAAGTGGGCCGCCCAAAGATAATTTCAACTCAAATTTCTGAGCAAAAGATTTAGATGTGATTTTTATCTCATAATATTCCTAAATGGAATAAACTGGCTGAAAAAATCTCACAGAAAAACCCAGAATATATGTTAAACTACTTATTGCCATGTAGCTGCAGTTAATATTTGAGTTCATTTTGATTTATACTAAAGCAGCAATGGACAATTGAAGAAATTTCTATTTTTACAAACAGCAGCTATCTTGAATGGAGGCTGTCAGACACAATTTTGAAAGGGACCGACCCAGGGACCATCCCTGCCAGGTTTGGTTTAATTTGGTTCAGCGGTTTCAGAGGAGAAGATTTAAATATGATCTTTCATCAAAATCTGCCTAATTTGCATAATCGGTATAAATCGGCTGAAAGACAAATTTCACTGAAAAACCTGGAATATATGTTAAATTACTCCTTACCATGTAGCTGCAGTTAAAATTTGAGCTCATATTGACTTACACTGAAGCAACAATGACCAATTAAAATTTTTTCCCCTTTTTTTCTATTTCAAAGTATGCCTAATTTGCATAATCGATATAAATCGACCGGAAGAAAGATTTCACAGAAAAACCCGGAATATATGTTAAACTACTCCTTACCATGTAGCTGCACAGAGCTCCATTTAAGCTGCGTATTTGCATTTTTTACGCTATAAAAATGAGTAAAAACGCATGTATTGTCAGATCAGAGTGTACANTTATACTAAAGCAGCAATGGACAATTGAAGAAATTTCTATTTTTAGTAACAGCAGCCATCTTGAATGGAGGGTGGGGCTGTCGGACACAATTTTGAAAGGGACCCATCCAGGGACCATCTCTGCCAGGTTTGGTTTAATTTGGTTCAGCGGTTTCAGAGGAGAGGATTTAAATGTGATCTTTTATCAAAACGTGCCTAATTTGCATAATCAGTATAAATCGACCGGAAGAAAGATTTCACAGAAAAACCCGGAATATATGTTAAACTACTCCTTGCCATGTAGCTGCACAGAGCTCCATTTAAGCTGCGTATTTGCGTTTTTTACGCTATAAAAATGAGTAAAAACGCATGTATTGTCAGATCAGAGTGTACATATTACGCATACATAATGCTGTGTAAGCAAACTTTCCAAATTCGGAGCGTACTTGTACGCTTAACGATAATAAACAATACATTTTTGTCTTTGAGAAATTCCCCGTAATTACTTCCATTTATACTTTTCGGAGGAGAGAGCGTATACATCTGAGGGGTACCGAATGTTTGCCTTTCTAAGCATCGATGTCAAAAGAGATCTGATTGGATGTTTACGATAAATCATTCAATCGCGGTCAATATTACAAATAAATGCTGTGCTCCTTATAAGGAGTGGTTTACGTAATAAGTAAGAACTAAAACGAAAGTAAATTTGGGAACGTTGTTTTTGAAAATGAGCAAGAACATGAATTTAGTGCACTACTAAGCACAAGAGCGCTCCGGAAAATTCTATACTTAATTATAGTTCCTGACAGTTTCATCTGTGTCTAGTGACAGCATAGTTAAAAGGAATCATTGATGACATTATCAAAACGGTTGTGAAAACTGCCAAAGTCGACGAGCAAAAAACGAAATATTTACAACATTTTATTAATAAACAGATTAAACAGAGATATACATTTCACTTGCATCCTGCGTTTATTGAATAACACTTGTGTCAAACAAAAGTGTACATGTAAGCAATCTTTTCTGAAGTAGAGAGTACAACAAAGCAAAGGAAATATGCAAATACCCATTATTTTCAAAAGTAGGGGGTAATTACCCTTTGGACTTGAAAATTATCTGGAGCTCTGGCTGCAGTTAAAATTTTAGCTCATTTTGACTAATGCTAAAGTCACAATGGACAATTAAAATTTCACCCCCCTTTTTTCTATTTTTAGCTTGGTGGCCATCTTGGTTGGATGTCCGGATCACCGTACACAATTTTGGAAGAGGGGCCATCAAAGGACCATCCCACCAAAGTTTGGTTGCAATTGGCCCAGTGGTTTCTGAGGAGAAGATTAAAATGTGAAAGTTTACGACGTACGACGACAAAAGCTCACATGGCCTTTGGCCAGGTAAGCTAAAAAGTCTTTAGTTCTACAACTGAGACTGAATAACACTTATTTATACCATGCCAATTTCTGGGCCCTTTTATTAGCCAATTAAAATGGACAGATTGTAAACTATCTGCTTATTCTACAAAATCATTTATTCAGTGTTTGACTTTTATGTCAATTCTGCAACAAGAGAGTAGTTATTTAAAGTACCATTATAAAACTTAGGTAAACAATATGAAGTGCTGTAATAGTTTGTTCTCTTGTAATACTGAAGTACTTGAGTCAATAATAACATGCTTAATATTGTTACAAAACAATAACCCAAAATGTGCACCTGTCTCCATCAAATTACTACCGATCACGAATAAAATTAGGTGAGTGGTACTGAATTTTTGTCCTTAATGTCGGAATTTAAGGGAACAAATAGATTAAAGTGGCTCCTTTGTAAATAATTATTGGGTCTGTCCATCCCAGAATGCTTTCAAACATGAATAGTATTAAATACACAATGTACCAGACAGACATGCGACTGGATCATTGATGTACCTGATTAAGAACATACAAGTAATACTACACAATAGATGCCATCTGTACCTTATTTCATACTCTTTTTCCCCCCAGAATTTTTGGGACCATGTATATTTTATTCAATGCCATCTGTACCTTATTTCAAATAAATTTCAGTTTTTCAGAATTTTTGGGTACATGTATTTATTATTCAATTAGAAAATTTTAAGGAAGTGGAGACAACTCCATTAATCTTATAAATGAAAATCGAACACAAAGTGTATGTACTTTTCAAGACAATGCATTGTGAATAAAATAACATTTTCAATACTTCTGATCTTTTTGTGAGAACTTTCATTGTTATGTTATAGTTATATGAAACTTTTCCCACACAAATTATTTGAAGTTATTTGTACTAAAATCATTTTCTTTTGAAAGCATTGGGGAAAAAATGACAAACCAGAGTAAACAGCAGGGGCAGACAACTCTTTCATACAATTCTCTCTCACATTACAAGTATGTACATCAAAAATCATTTTACAAATTGTATTTATTTAAGAAATTAATATTACAGAGTTTAATTTTTAAAATGTCAAAAATAAGTGGCATTGTTTACTGAAATAAAAATCAATATGCAGTGTATGCACACCTGTCTGCAGGTGTCCCTTGTTTTATTTGACTGACCAATTATATACATCCACATAGGTTTACTATAAACAGCTGATAGCATGTAATAAGTCACCATGCCATTATGAAGAAATCAATTACACTCCACTTTCCACTGTCAATTGATCATACAAAATTACCTTTAACAAATTGAGAAATCCAAATATATCTTTCCTGTCATTCAATGGTTTAAATTTTAATGTCTTGTCCCTATAAATAATTTTAATCTGATATTGTACAACATGTCATGTATTAAGATTTATAGGGGGTTTTCCTTCAATGATGAGTCTATTTTAATAATTCTTAAACTAATGTACCATAGCTATTTCTATGATTTCTAGATTATCTACAGGAAATGATAGACTTTGGATATCTACAACTAGGCCAGAAATAAATCTGAAACATACTTGTAAGACTGACAATTCAATGAAAAGATTGTTCAAGTTTTGTTGTTGGGTATTAGCACTCCTTGTTATGCAATTATTTCTAGAGATACAATGGATTTATATATGAACAATTGTAGAATTTCAAATCTCAGGTTAAACCAAGTCTAAGCCAATGAGCAACAAAAAAAATCTGAAAAAAAAAACCCTTATATTTGAGCACAAACATTATTTGATTTCACCTTGGGATACACAGACTCTCAACGCTTTCATGTATAAAACAAAAACTTAAAGACCAATTTTTGCAATTGTGGTTATCACAAATGGAAAATTCTCCAAACTATCCCTTTTGTTAATCTGTAAAATTTTTGTAGTCAGAACATCTTTAAAAAATGCATTAGCAGGCTAATTTGATCAAATTACCAGTATCTGGTATCTCCTACTAAAGAACAGACACCACTACCAACCCCCTACTGAGTTAATTCATTAAAACCATCATTTACTTATTAGAAACAAAGTGGGTCTGATACTAACACAGCATGGGGGTGTTAAAGCTAAATTTTTCAACTTCAAAAGCCCCATTTTATTTCCTCAGTTTTAAGACTTCACATTAAGATATGAATCAACACATAGACAGTTATAATGTTTCACATTTAGTTTGTTTCCTCAGTTTTAAAACTTCACATTAAGATGTGAATCCACACATAGACAGTTATAATGTTTCCCATGTTGATGACAATTGACAAGGGGACAGTTAGTCCTTGATCACATTTCTGTTTAATTAATTATCATCATTTTGATAATAGACAAAAACCAGGTGTTGTAAACCAGCTGTTACAAATTAGTACATGTAGGTTAATCAATACCAGTTCATTTAAAATAGACACTCATTTGTATCCAAGTCAGAATCTATCAGAAATGTCAGAATTGAAAATTTCCAAAATATAAATATTAATACAACAAACCTTAACAGTCCCCAAATAATAAAATGATTGAAGAAATCATTTTGTGTTCAAATCCATTCAGTATTTTTCTCTAAGTGACAGAATATTGTCACCAAGCCATGTGTCACTCACATGTCATTACTTTATATAGATCAAAAACACCTTTTTTAAAACTTGATTATTTAATTAACTGGACACATATTTCATATCATATGCAAATAAAATATAATTCAAAAATATAAAAATGACTAGCAACGGAAAAACTATCCTGCAAAACGATGTAAATTTATTAACTATATTAATAAGATAATCTGTTCCCATAACTAATTCCATCAGTGGATTTACAGTACATGTACTTGTATATGTGCTTTGCACTATCAGTTTGATTTGGTTTATGGCGTTTAACACCACTTTCGACAATATCTCAGTAATATCGTGGTGGACTGTTAGTTTGAGAATAAAGATATATTAAAAAAATATGTATATACAGTCAAAACATAGAAAATGTGGCCTTATAATACAGGTGTCCTCTTAAAAGAGGTTCATTTCATATGAAATGTTCTATGACAGGACTAGAAAAATGTAACCTTATAATACAGGTGACTGCTTAATAGAGGTGACCGCATGGGCAGGTTTGACTGTATATAAAATGTTGATATTATCCTGAATGATATTTGACCTTTTTAATTACCTGACTTCTCACACACACACTAGGATAAAGTTAAACCAAGATATTAGCTGTACTTTAAAAGATCAGTCATTATCAAAGACTAGATTTTCAAGGACGATTTCTCACATTTTTTACACTTTAAATTATTTTTTAAAAGGGGTGATCTTCCTATTGTGAATTTAAAATTTTTGTTTTTCATCAAATCTTGAATGTGTTTTAAATTTTGGTTGTGCAGTCTGGAATTTTTATCACATGTAATCTAATTAAAATTAAATCTACACACTTGCTCCCTATTTTCTATCGGTGGTTTTTTTTTTGTCGCGTTTTAATTAGATTGTATCACATCCTATTAAAGGTGTATCACACAATTAAATCTAATTTGTTAATGTATTTTTTTTAACCAATTTTATACCATTTGAAATTTTTTTTCTGGTTTCTAATCGTGCATTGACTGCATTTTATACCCAGAAATATTGTTGAAAGTGGTATTAAACACCATTAAACTAAAACCAAACCATTTTATCCCCAAGGCTGTAAATCTGCTAAAAAAATAGTTTATGAGACTGACTACAATTTATTGTAAGTTAGAGTGTAAGGAGGTCCCATAAAGATGTCCAAACATCTTGTATTTTACAAGCTACCCCCCTAGGAAAATAAAAACTAAGCTTTTTCCATGTCAGGGGATTTAATTGTTATGTATGAGGGATGTTTTTTTTTATTTAAAAAAGCATATCAATCAAATTTTATTGACAACTATTAAGATATATCAAATTTTGAATACAGTTATCACAGGCCATATGACATGACAGTTTTATATTTATTTAATTTGAATTAAATTGTGAAAAATAACAGACAATTTGTCACACCGGCTGACAAGGTGACCAAAAAAAAAATTTACCTTTTTTTTCTTCTTTTTTATAATTTATTCAAATTATTCAACATTTATTTTTTTCTTCAAAATTATAATCAATATAGAATTTATATGCAATATTTATTTTCATTCCATTTTACCTATCTATTTATTAAATATATAATTAAATATACATATTCTTATAAATATGAATAAATAAATAAATAAAATTTGAACTTACAAGCTATTCTTTGATGCATAGTAGACAAGTTGCATATCTTGAACTGCATAAGTAAACACAAAGTTGCACCACAAAGTCACGAATAGTTAAAAATAATGTCCTTTACTAAGATAAGTAATACAAGTCCTTTTAGTATACACTGGTATTCTTGCACTATAATACAGTTAATAGATGTGCACTTGTTGGATGATTTTACTAAACTACATTGTCAATATTACTGCACAATATATATGTCCAAGCTCAGCTTGGGTCAAGAGTTAAAAGTCACAACTGATGTCCTAGATATGGCTTGTTTTGACTACACTTAAAGTAAAATTTCACTTCACAAGAATATATGGAACTTGTTTGTTTCAGCCCTAAGCTAAAGTGATGTACAAACACTTGGTCTAGATTCTTTTGTTCCTTGTTGGGTCACATGACATGAAGGTGTAAAAATGTAAACATTGAAGTGTGGTGAAACTCACTCATCCATGATACCACTATTTGAATTTTGGCTGGAAATTGAAATCCTTAATTTTGATTGGTTAAAAAGATTTGATTGATGGATCAATATTTGGTGTTCAGGTAAACACATGTTTTTTTTTCTAGGTGAATTTTAAATGATTTGGAGACACAGTTGCCAGATCTATTGACAAGAAATACATTTAATAAAGAGTTAGTCTTTTCTAAGACAATTAGTTTTCTATAAAATTAATTGATAGAACAATGAAAAAAAGAAATTGATAATCTAAATAAATAAATAATGCAATTACTAGTTGTTACAGGACTATGTCCTTGGTTGGTGTTTGTAATTTATATATAAAAGAAAAAAGATTGGATTTTAATTTCATTTATTACAATAACAAAGCTATACAGTATTATATTAATAATGATTAGGGTTATGGTGTTTAACACCACTATTAGCATGATTGAATCACCATGATGTAAACTGTAATACCATTTTCATTTTAATTCCACATATTAAAAAATTTAAAAACAAAAAACAACAAAAATTCAAAAATTCAAAAATTAAGTTTAATTGAAATGTCCAACTGGTTTAGCCATGACAGTGATGGTGGTGTATAGACAGGAACACTCAAGTATTTGGGATTTCTCTGAAAATACTAGAATCAATACTAAAGAATATCTGAGCACTGATTGACTATTGTACTGTCCATGTTTATGTTGTCAAACTTTTTTGTGATCATGTAGTCTTTTTGAGTGGAAGAGAATCTGTGCAGGTTTTTTTTTTTTTTTTTTTTTTTTTTTTTTNTATATCAAATTGTCATTGGAGATCCAGTTATCAGTATCCAGTATAACCCTGCCACTCTTTTTATGCCTGTCCCAAGCCAGGACCTGGATTTCCAATGTCATATGTCGTTGTCTTTTTTTGTGTTCAGTTTAGACGAGAGGTGATTGATCGTTTCATTGATATTGGTGAAATGGTTGACCATCACTGTTTAAACTTTCTCTTCACAAGGAAAGTATTAGTTGAAGGCTCCAGAATTCATTTAGATTTGATTTATGGTGTTTAATGCCACATTAGATTTCCAGTCTTCATTCAAGAATGATCTTAGTCTTGTACAGAAGTAGTGTGTTTTAATTGGATTAATTATTTTACTTGTATAGTATCGTTATACCTGTAAGGATCTAACACTCTCGCACCTGCACCCTCGTAAGATTGATTGTTGATTGTTCATTAAAACAAAATGAAGTAATACATTTGTACAATTATTCAGGGAGTCAGAGATACACAACCCTCTTAACAACTTAGTAACTACCATTTTTTGTGTATTTTACAAATCAAGGGTCATTATTGGGGGAACAACTAGTCATTAACTAGTAATTTATCCATTCATATAAATTCCAGTCATTTCCTAGATTGATTAATTGGTGTTTAACATATACAAACAATACAAAATCAATGAAATGCTGACAATACCTTACAAGGTTGGTTTTGTTTTTGAGCATAAAAAAAAGACAAAACTTTTAAACTATGAAAGTAAATAAAAAATCTTGAAATTGATATATAGATCTAAAGCTAATCAATTATATAGTGCTTGGACACTAGAAATTGAAGCCATTCCTTCATCAAACTTATTGTTAATTTTCACTTCCATTAAAACTTTCAAAATTGTCATTTGAGGGGGGTGTGGGGTGTTAGGGTACTCAAACTACATCTTCTAGTGTTTCAATTTGATGATCATAGATGAAATACAACAGCCTTTAACAGGATGAACCATGAAAATCACAGAATTCATTTTTATTTTATTTATCATATCAGTAAGTACATTAAAGTGGAAATAATAAGCAAAACAATAATGTATATTAAGAAAAGCAAGCCAGGACTAGACAGTGAGGACACCATACAATGATTTCATTCATTATAATTTTCACACCCTTTTTATCTTTTTCCAACACCTTATTAATCTTTTTACTTCATTCTAAACTTGCATTATTCAAATTTCAATAGACCAAACCAAAATATATTTCTGTTGGCACAAAAATTAAAGAAAATGTCAAATCTTAGTCTAGACTTGGTAAAACAGTTAGATTATGATAACTTTATGATGGGCACACTTCCATAATTAGTAAATAAACATTAATCAATCTATTAACGACAGGTGAAGAACTTCAAAGGAAAGGTGACCATATGTGGGATATGTACTCAAGAAAGGTAGCACAAGCCCTGGCTAGACACTAACCATCTTTGACTTCTAAACTTAATTGTTATTAAAACAACTCAAACAGGAATACACAGCAATTTATTTGGAAGGCAAAATGTAGACTTTTTTTAAGCAATTGCTGGATAAAAATAATTCATATTTTTTAATAAGATCTGTTTTCAAATCCTCTTTTTAAAAACTCAACAGGAATACACAGCAGTTTATTTGGAAGGCAAAATGTATAAATTTTGGAATTCATGTTTTACTGGATAAAAATAATTCATATTTTATCAAAATAAGTTCTGTTTTCAAATCCTCTTTATCCCCCCCCCCCACCCATATTCTACCTCACTGTAGCCTTTACAGTTTGAAATGAAAATTTGAATTTATGGGTCTGAATTAAATAAAAACTGAAAAATTTACTGGTTCAACAAGGTTTTACTGGTCTTGGGCTGGAGGAAGGTGTTCATCTTTACAGCAAATAATTTACAACTTGAAAAATCCCATAAAAAAATAAAAACAAGACACACATTTATCGATTTAATTAATGTTAATATAACTATGATTTAAATGATTGTTTTGGGTATATTTAAAGTAAGTCTATGAACCAGAAAATCGTGCCTTAAATCGGTCAAAGCCATTTTGACAGTTCTAAAGGGAAGTACATGTACCATGAAGAATATTGAAATAGAATTAAACCTACATTCAATAATACTATTTTGTTGTTTTTTGTTTTGTTTACTAACAAACAAAATCAGTGATGACACCTAAATATTAAACAGGAAATATATTCTTTATTTAATGTTTTCTACCACTTTAAATCTTTATTTATTCTTTATATCACTTTAAAACAATTCATACAAACAAATATTTACATCCTTCTCAGAAGTATAATGAAATGGATTCTCAAGAATAAAATGAAATGGATTCTTTGCTTTGTATATTTCAATATTTACAGTAATGACAGGACTCTTAAGCTTGATTGCCATTGGGAATAAATTCATATTTGTTTTAAATTAAAAAAAAAAAAATTATTAGTAAAAGCTCAAGACACAAAAAGTGTAACATGAAGAATAATTTTTTTTATAAATTACAAAATTCTCCACAAGATAATAAATGTAACACAATAATAAATTATAAAACTAATATTCAATACAGTATTGTCATGTTCCTAATGAAAATAGAAATCTTTTTCAGGGGTCCATACATAGACTTATCCAAAACTACCCTAACCCACAAAAAACAGCTACAATTACTAAAGATTTTGTATACTGGTACTTGTTTAATCAAGGACGGTAAGAGGAGGTCTTCAATTAAATTTGAAAACTGCAAAGGTGGACTGTAATGCTTAGAATGCTCGCCTCAAGTGCAGTAAAATCATGGGTTTGAGACCCGATCGGGTGAAACCAAAGACACATTAAGATAGTATTTGTTGCTTCTCTGCTAAGCATACAGCATTAAGGAGAAAGAGCAAAGGCTGGTTGATTCGGAATCAGGATAAGGCATCTGAGTGGGGCAACATGTCTATCCGCGGACTATTGTTTCAGTGAGCTAGCACTATAAAAATCCAACTAAGCTTGTTGGTCATGATCATTATCATCACATTGAACATTAACTTGTTCTCGCCATGATAGAGCTAATAAATTGCTGAGTTGGCGTTAAACAACAATCACTCACACAATTCAATTTGTGAATATTCTTACTACATAGACTATAAAAACATCAAAATCTGAAATTTAAATCATGAAAATTTAAAAATCTATAATTGTCAAATTAAAAAAAAATATAATTTGAAAAGACCTTCAATTCTCAATAAATAGGAAGAAAGTGTGTGTCTGGACCACAATTGTGATTAGTTTATTGGTACAATAATCATCAATTGACACAAGTTATTTAATACTGTTAACAGCTTTACATTGTGAAAAAAAGTTTAACTGTGTACAAACTAATCAACAAAATCATATATTTCTTTATTAGTCAAAATTAAAACTTGGTATGTTATTTTATCAATTTAGCCACCATTGGAAGAAGCCAGGTCTAGACCATATTGTATTTTCTTTTATTCCAGGCACACTTAAGAATATTGCTGTATAAACTGTGAAGATACAACCCTGGCACACTTCAGCAATAATACCTATTTACATTGCTCTCACTCTGCTTTTAAGAGTATAAAGTCATTAGCATGCAATAATGAGCTTTAATTACAGGTGTAAAACATCAAAGAGAAAGGTGAAGGATAACACCTGTACAGCCAGGTATGGATTCACAAGCTAAGACTAGACAGTATCTTCTTAAACATATGTTTTTAGCTAAATCCAGGAAATTGTTAAAATCACACCTTTAATAATTAGTAATGCCTTTATCAGATCTTCTTTTCTGTCAAAGATCTTAAATAAGTGTTAAAGGGATATTAAAGCTCATTTTGGTATTTTTTTTTTATCTCATGAAAACTTGCAATTGGTTCAATAAATGATATTTATGATACATTATCCCAGTTTTTATCAATGAATCTTTGTAAAAGTGACATAATTCGTTGATAATTCTGTCATATCATGCGGTTTTCTCCAATAATTGATTTTTTTGCTTCCTAGACAAAATTCATTTCGACCCTTTTAAGTGATATTTTAACGATATTAGGGATTATATGGGCGTGCAAAGTATTTTTGGATTGTTTTTACAATTAAATTGAAAAAATATATGTTAAAACGAGCTTTAAGATCTTTAGTCATGTATCTAAATAATTATTAAGAAAAATCCTATATTGAATAAACCTTGAAGTGAAATCTAGGACCATCTTTTTCAATTTAAAAAAATGAATCCATGAACTTTGGAAAGAATTAGAATGTTGAAATAAAAAAACCCCATCACGAGTGGATCAGACATAAGCTTTTATAGGTTATGGTTATGGTGTTTAACACCACTTTAGCTTTAATAATTATCAATTTCAGATTGTCATAAATCCTCAATCATATGCCTGTTATGATTTACTTTTATCAAAATTTTTAATTTCTATTAAAAAAAAAATCCAGTAAAGAGAAGAAATAATTGCAATATTCCCTTATCACAATCAGGACTGATAAGAAATAAAAGACAGAGAAAAACTGGAATGGAAAACCTGAAAATGTGTGTATTGATACCTTTTCATTATCTCCTTGTTAACTGTATAACCCCAAGATCATGATCAAAGAAAATAGAGAAAACAAGACTGTTAAGTGTTTAATCTTTACACCTTTTCAAAGTTTTACTTGTGAAAAAAATATCAAAGACACCTTTAGTGGGTGAACAGGTTTTTTTTTGTTCATTGTTGTGTTAGAAAATTTATGCCCTAGGAAAATATTATTGAATCAGTTAATTTCATATGATAACTTAATTTGAGCCAGAGAAAAAAAAAATAATTTGAAAAATTGTCGTATTAAAATGAAGAAAAGTAAGGAAGCATCTAAAATTCAGTCCCAGGAGAAAAATACAGTCATTATGTTTGTGTGTCACTAATCTTATTCATAGAAAACACACCCACATACCAGTACACAAATTAATGTATGTTTCCCTATGGTATAGTTGTAAGTTTCTCAACATGAAATAGATGAAATCTCAGAGGAATTAGTTGTAAGTTTCTCAGCCATAAATAGACCAAGTCTCAGAGAAATTAGAAATTCTAACACTGTCACTTGTCAGATAAAATCAGAAATCTTATACAATTATATATTATCTCTTACTTTTATTCAACATTTCCAGATTGAAAATAAAAATTTTACAGCTATCAAAGGTTTTTCCAATTCTTGGTAAACAGACAGAAAGTCACAATTTTGATAGGATAAAAAGTCACTGGGCACTATTTCCCTTTGTTAAAAAAAATAATAGAATTATTTCTTCATATTATCTCATTAGCACATGCGCCGATGAATGTGACTGACGTTTCCATCGGCAGCATAAATTGTGACCCGAATAATGCCAATAGAGGGCGCAGTATTATTCGAGTTACATAAATTGTGTGCGACATTTTCCGCAAGCGTATGTATAAATTACCGTCTTCCAATCAAAGTATACCACCGTATTTGTACTTTTAGACATATCAGAATCGAAATAAATCATGGAAGCCAGAATGTGTTTTGAGTTTTAACATGGATTGGCAGATATTAGTAAATTTTTTCCCTCGCTTCTGACTGGATAAAATACTAGTTTTTTTAAACTTTTTTTGTCAGATTCATCAAAGTTCCAAATTTCAGAATATTATAACATTAATTTTTTTTGATCTATGCAAGTCTTTCTTCTTTCATTGAAATAGTAACATTTTAATAGATAACCAACTCATCTCCAAGATCTGCTGTGTTACATAAATGACAAATTCTGAGATCCCTAGGTAGTTTCATCCTTAAACTTCTCCATAAATTAGATGGTTTTAATTGTAATTATGTAAATGGACAATGTAATTAAAATGTCACTTGTCAGATAAAATCAGAAATCTTATACAATTATATATTATCTCTTACTTTTATTCAACATTTCCAGATTGAAAATAAAATTTTTACAGCTATCAAAGGTTTTTCCAATTCTTGGTAAACAGACAGAAAGTCACAGGACATAAAGTCACAATTTTGATAGGATAAAAAGTCACTGGGCACACTTCTTTGAGACAATCTTTCTTTATTTGAGTTAGAATTTTCTCAATAAAGGTATACAGAAACATCTATAAACAACAATGTACAAATTGTACTGACAACATTACCAATAATTTTGAGAAAATTAGAAAAACAAATTTTTACTGGATAAGAATTTTCTTAAAAATATGTTTTTAACATGCACAAGGAATTCAGTGTTATCAAAAACAAAAACTTATGACATTGAAGACAAAAGTATCATTGAAAATCATTTTACTAAAAAAAACCAACAAGAACACAAATCATGTTACATTACATCATTAAAAGTGAGTTTACTTATTAAATTAAGATATCAACATTTATGTCTTTTTCACCTGTGAAAATTACATCACAATCAACAATTAAACTATAGGTACTAAACAAAAAAGCTATTTTTATCTTCCTTATCATGATAATAATTTGAACTCTTTAAAGAATGTCATAAAATTGGATATTCCCTAATGGCAATATCATAAAACTCAAACAGTTCAAAGACATAATTGTTACATTACTAAGAACTTAATTATTACCTGTAATTTAAAAGTGTGAAAGTACTAAGGGAGTCTAATAAACCCCCCTAAAGAGTTAGGTATTCTGAGGGGGTAATAAAACAAACTCAAAGTCCTCCATGTTAATACCCTGACTTGCTTCTTCAGGTGCAATAAAATAGTTCCAGGTATTAAGAGGTATTATTACATGGTCATAAAACCTTGATATGTATTTAATTTTATTTCACTTTGATAGCATCATCAAAGAAATACCTGACCAGGTAAATTAACTGGTTCATCTACCTGATCAAATGGTTACTGATACTTTAAATAAATCTTGCCATCTGTTGTTTTTACTGGGATCAAATTCTCTATTTTAAAACCCTTCCACTTAATTTCTATTATCAAATATATTTTATTGCTTTGATAAACAACAACAAAATCTGTCAAGTTTGTTTCAATTTAATTTTTGAAAATACTTCAGTTTTCTTATGGAATTTGAAATTTCAATGTTTTCAATTGTCAAAAGTGTTGGTATTTAGAATTTAGACTCAACTCCAATTTCCTTTTTAAATTAAAATGTCACAACTTAGAAAAAGGAAACAATTTCTCAACAGTCTCTTTTCAAGTGAATATGGTCCATTCACTAATTTTTTTTTTATTTGTTCTATATTTTCCTCACAGTGGCTAGACTTGTTAATCAGGGCTCGAAATTAACGCTAGCAAGCAGGCAAACTGCTAGTTGAAATTTCAATTTGCCTTAATTTTGCTAGTGAATAAAGTTAGAACTAGCAGAATTTTGCTAGTTGCAAAAAAATATGTGTTCAGAATCGTATCTGAACTATGACAAACGTGTAAATTTTTTTTCTCGCAAGATCGGTAAAGATCGCATTGACTTCATAAAAAAGGACGGTATAGTTACATTGTACGCATTTGTCAGAGAAATACGAATATATACGTCTCTGTCCGAGAAATACGAACAACCATACTGGTTCCCGATTTTTAAAATAACATCTGGTTGTAATTTTTACAGTTCAAGTTACCAGTCGAAATGTCAAAAAGAAGAAAAGTTTCTGATCAGATACAGATACAAATTTTATTTAAAGTCGGAGTATAAAAACATACAACATAAGCTCTGAAGAGCTTTTAAAACCGACACGATATCGATCGCGACGTTACAAAAATTACGAAATTCTTTCGCCAAGTTTCAGGTAGATTTATAATTGTGATTATAGTATTTACAGTGACTAAGAGGAAATAATCGTGAAAATCGTTGTGTAACAGCTGTTACACTATCGTATGAAGGCAGCCTGTCTGCTTGTAAGAAGTTCTTGAAGAATCATTTTTAGAATGGCAAGATTACGATTTTCGTTTATCCAACTTTGGCCTAGGTAGAGTAGGCAGGGTCTGGAATTACTTTTTCATTTATACTACCAAAGATTTCATATTCTTATGAAACAACTATACCTCATCTTTCTAAATTAAAAAAAATGAAGTCCTGAAATAACCTTTATATGTTCAGACCCCAATGTGAAATCAATAAATACAATTGTCGTGTTTTTAACAGAAGTGATCTCATTATTTTATTCAAATAGTTATTATTGCTCTGTTTCCATCTTGATTAACTCTAACTCATCTCCTTTATACAATTTTCACACAAAAAAACAAAACAAAAATAACAGACAGGCATATTTCCTTTACTGGCTGTACAATAATTATTCTGTCACATTACATGATGAAAGATAAAACAGTCATTAGTTATATCTTGGTAATAATTATATAATTATTTGAGATGAAAAAAGTTCAGTACATGCACAGTGATGCAGCATGCCTATAGCTTTTTTCATTTGAGGTTACATGTACTCCAACTCCACCAATTTGGGGGTATATGGAAATTGTTTAGGGTACAGTGTGTGGCTCTTTATATTACTGTCCAATAAAAGCCAGAATGTCCAGGAGCGACTTACTTAATGGTCAAGGACGCCTTTCACAATACGATATAGTCAGAGACAGTGAATTGCTTAAATTAATAAAACACATAAAACCTTACAGTCTTATTGTTACATACATGTATTTCAATGAAAATAACATACATTTTTTGTTAAATTTGGTTGCTAGTCAGTTCAGTCTGTTTGCTAGTAGATTTTTATTTAACTAGCAAAGTTTTGCTTGTGGTGAAAAAAGTTAATTTCTAGCCCTGTTAATCATTATGATAATATGGCCAATACAATATCTGGTCCTTTGACTTACAAAAACAAACCACAACCATACAAAACAACAATTTAAAGGGGCATTAGCTACGATTTTGACCAAAAAAATTATATGCTTTGGAAATTGATAAATAGCTTTAAAATGATGAAATAAAGGTAAATATTCACATTAAACAGCTTATCGAACCACTTTCCGCCTTTTGAGAACGAAAATGACCATCGATTACTTATTTGCTTGCAAGCAAATAATTTGACCTCGCTTTTTCCGTATGCAATTGACCTTATTAGTGACAGGTAAAAACAAATAATTTGTATTTTGTCGCTTATTAACTGCCAACTTGCATGGTTCTTTGTCCGTAATTAACACCGACTAAAAGCAGATTCACAAAAAATAAAAAATAAGTGCATTGTTGTACTGATTTAATGACGATTCGACAAATTCCGTAAACAATGTCGATAATTAATAAGATGGTGTCCATTTCATGATTGATCTCAAAACACGAGCATCTGCTATAGCAATACAATTTTTTTTTAAGAACAATAAGAAATTTACAACATCTCCTCAGTGATGTTCAATAATTCCCGAAAAATATCTGAAAAACAAAATCAATATATTGAACAAAAATACCTTTAGTTTTGAAAATTGTTCTAAATTCCCAAACCATAGCTGAATGATACCAATAATACACCAAGAAGAACTGTGATGGAAAAATTAATGCAGCAATTTCTCGCTCAATTTATATTCATTAGTTGAGGAAGTTTAAAAATAACCAAACACATGAAAATGTCAGGAAAAAACAATCATGGTTATTATATATCATAAACTGTATTGTTGTTTTATTATAATTGGGAGACATGCATTCATACATGAAAATGTCAAAAACCAAATTCCTATTGTTTCTTATAATTATCTTGTAAAATCTGAAAAAATTATTGTAGTCCCATAAAAACAGATGTTCATCCATGAAACTGCCATGTATGGACATAATCAGTATTTTTATTTAAAATATACAATTTTTTTTTTCAGATACATTGTTAACTAAAATTTGCTAATGTGAAAAAACATCAAAATGCCATTTTGTAACATAAAATTTCAAAATCTGGTTCTGAGGGGATTAAAGTTTGTTGTAACAACAACTATCCAAGTTATAAAATCTATTGTCCAAAAAATATTGTCTTAATCCTATACAAGAAATAAATGTCCTAAGGAAACTATTGCAAATATCTGAAAGTCCCAGGGTGGACATCAAAATTACTGAAAATAGTGCTTAAAAAATAAGTGAAATTTATTTATCATGATCAATATATTTTAAGATAAAAAAGTGATCGTTTACTACTTAATAGGCGAGGCAATGCTAAAGTAATCTTAAGATGAATTACAAGAATGTAGGACAGAAAGTCACAGGACAAAAAGTCATAATTGGGAACTTTCCACAAATAGGACAAAATGCCACAATTTATAATTAATAAAAATAATATTTGATTTTTTAGAATAAAATTCCAACTTCATTGGACAGAAAGTCACATTTTTAAATATTTGTGATTTTATTGGTGTACAAATAGAATGTAGGACACAAAGTCACAGGACAAAAAGTCACAGACAAAAAGTCCATATGAATTTCCAGTTATTTAAGATTTTATGGATGTGATTTATCCAAGCAGACAAGAATTTTGGGGTTACCATTCCTGCCTGCTGATACAGTAGAAGACTGTTTTGTTGAAAATGCCATGACCGATGCACCACAGGACAGCAGATGTAAAAATTATGAAATAATTTGTTTGAATAAATTGAATTTTTTTTCTCTAAATTTGGCTTTCGGGCAAGTAGGTGAAAAAAATCAAGACATAGACTGGGAATTTCTATAACTGATAACTGATTTTCAGACTGCAAAACAGTGTCCCACTCTCAATTAAAAAAAAAACAAAAACAAAAACAAAAACAAAAAACCCATCAACAAACAAACTAAAAAATTAATAACTTGACAGGATGTCAAAAATTTTGAATAGTGACAAGTTCTCTCAGTTATTTAAAAGTGAAAATTGGCTGAAGTAATTATGAAATTTGCAACAAATTATAATCTCTCCTGTCCTTATCACACAATTATCACCAAACACATAATATTAAGTAAAAAAAACTGACAAAAAACATTTCACAAACAAGTCAATTATTAAAAAAATGCTTTTGTTCAATACATTTTTTGCCTGCTGTGTAAAATAAATTGTGACAAATTCCTCTTTATTTTCTTAACCAGACAATTCACTCATAAAAAGTTGTAAAACTGATATCCCACAGTGAAAAGTGGACCACAATGACTTAACTTTGTCTCTCTTTTTTTCAACAAATGATATATAATACGAATGTAGGACAGAAAGTCACAGGACAAAAAGTCACGGACAAAAAGTCACAGGACAAAAAGTCACAATTTTCATTATTTGTTCATTTTCAATTAACAAAAATGTTTGATTAACAAAAATCAACCTAAATATTAAATATTATGTTTAATTCCAGTACATTTAATATGTTTTTAAGTGTTTTTGTATCGAGTACACCTCAACACTAACAAACTTTATAACATTAATTGTATAGAGTACACCTCACCACTGACAAAATGCCATGAATATTCCAGTATATCATTAAAAGCAATGATGGAATACACATCCAGAGGTCACCACATAGTTTTAACCTAAGCAAAACAGGTTGCATCAAGATCTTATCACTATCAAATGTATCAATTTAACTATCTGCTGTAGAATTTAATGTGGGAAAAGAAATGTCATCAACATACAAGCAAACTTTGTCCTATATTTAAAATTGAAATTTGTGACTTTTTGTCCTATGTGTATTAAAATAATGATTTGTGACTTTTTGTCCTATCAAAATTGTGACTTTTTGTCCTGTGACTTTCTGTCCATTTACCTATAATACATGGGTTGGTACAAATGTTAAATAAATATACATTGTATGTCCCAAATTATTATGTCACATACATACATGTATTCATTTATGGTTTATTTTCAGTTATATAATTTCTACAAAAATGTTTGAAAATAAAAAATAATACAGAAATTTGGTCAGTTTTAATTGGATGTTACAGTAACTGTTCAGAAGGAATACTGCTGACATACAAAACCATTCAATGTTAATATGCACACCAACTAGATTTTGTCTTCAGGAAAACAAATTAAAAATAAAGTTTATACCAACAAGCTTATTAATAAATATGAATAGAGGGTTAGGGTTATGGTGTTTAACACCACTTTCAACAATATTTCAGTTATATCGTGGCAGTCCTTTTTATTGGTGGAGGAAACTGGAGTACCCGGAGAAAACCAAGTCAGGTCATAGACAAACTTTATCACATTGTATAGAGTACACCTCGTCATGGTCGGGATTCGAACTCACAACTTTAGTGGTGATGACCACGACAACCCTTTAACAAATATGAATACAAAATATCAACTAGATGAATCTATAATATAATTAATGAATATTTTTGAAAGTCTAAATACTAACATTTTAAATATTTCAATGTGAAAACACTTGTCAAGATCTATTTAGTGAACAGTCAGGTCTATAATTATTTTCCTTTCATCATAATTAGTGGAGGAAAATGTCTGATATTGATCAAAAGAATTAAAAATCAGGACTTAATTTACTAGATATTAATCTGATAAATCTAATATTCTGGAAACCATTTCTGTCTTATCTCCCACAGTTCAAAATCATTCTAAACTTCCATAAAATGCCTGCATCAAAAGATATGACAATTACAGTCTCTCAGAATCTGTTAAAATATTAATCTGAAACAGATACAGCAGTGTCATATCATTATAGCTGTATTAAACATTTTCACATCATTTTTCAAGGGATCTTGTCTTTCAAATTTGTATAAGGGTTAAGGTTATGGTATTTAATGCCACTTTCAACAATGTTTCAGCTATATCGTGGTGGTCAGTTTTATTGGTGGAGGAAACCGTAGTACCCAGAGAAAACCACAGCACAGCCGCAAGTAACTGACGAACTTTTTAAAATAATGTTGCATCGAGTACACCCCGTCATGAGCCGAAATTCAAACTCACAATGTTTGTGGTGGTAGGCATTAATTGAATAGGTAGTTGTAAATCCAACTACCATACGTTTGAGAATATGACGGCTCTATAAATCTTTGAAACTCTCCCATATACACATGTAGATATTTATACCAAAATGTATTCTATCATAGTTTTATAATGATAAAACAGCTCTAACTGGTTGTCCTATAACCGTTTAAAACCCATAAAAAATAATAAAATTACTACATCTACATTTTTTTTGTACTTAGAAAGCATTTCTAATTTAACATGATAAATCATACTAATATCTGAACAGATTTAACTAACATTTCAGACCTCTGTGAAAGTAAAATTATTCAATAAATGAACACTAAAATAGATAATGAT
>MJUT01038336.1:320390-338526 GCA_002080005.1 Gigantidas platifrons | reverse complement strand
GACAAAAAACATTTCACAAACAAGTCAATTATTAAAAAAATGCTTTTGTTCAATACATTTTTTGCCTGCTGTGTAAAATAAATTGTGACAAATTCCTCTTTATTTTCTTAACCAGACAATTCACTCATAAAAAGTTGTAAAACTGATATCCCACAGTGAAAAGTGGACCACAATGACTTAATTTTGTCTCTCTTTTTTTCAACAAAGGATATATAATACATGGGTTGGTACAAATGTTAAATAAATATACATTGTGGTAGCATCCCAAATTGCCGATTCCCATATTGCCGACTTTTGTTAAAAATGACAAAATTGTATAATATTATTTTTTATTTAAAAAAAAATATTGGTGATGTGTACATATTTTATTGAAAGCAGTAATTTTTCGCGCAATTTGAATTAGAAAAACCATTATATACATACTGATTAATGAATAGGAGATGCCGATACTCATTACTCAAACAATTGAAAAACAATGGACATAACTACAATTAAGTAAATGTTTTACTAAGTAAGAAAGAAAAAAGAAATTTCAATTACTTCCTGTTCTGTTCAGTCTCGCTCAAATGCAAAGTTTGGGACGTATTTACAAAACAAACAAAATATGTGTATTCTCTCATGTTTATGCTAGTTATTATTCACAGAGCAATTGTTTTGAAATTATTTCTTGGCATTATTCATCTTGACAGAAATCATGGTTGTCTGCAGGACTAATCCACTGTATATCCTTTTGACTTCGAGCTCAAATGCTATAATCTAAACTCCATGGTATTTTACTGCTTTCAATAAAAATATGTACACATCACCAATTTTTTTTTAAATAAAAAATAATATTATGAAATTTTGTCATTTTTAACAAAAGTCAGCAATATGGGATTCGGCAAAATGGACTCGGCACTATGGGAATCGGCAAACTGGTACTAATTCATACATTGTATGTCCCAAATTATTATGTCACATACATACATGTATTCATTTATGATTATTTTCAATTATATAATTTCTAAAAAAATGTTTGAAAATAAAAAATAATACAGAAATTTGGTCAGTTTTAATTGGATGTTACAGTAACTGTTCAGAAGGAATACTGTTGACATACAAAACCATTCAATGTTAATATGCCCACCAACTAGATTTTGTCTTCAGGAAAACAAATTAAAAACAAGGACAACGCAAAGCGTGGCGTATCCCCTTGCCTAAAAATTTGATCCGGCGATCTTGACCTTTGACCTATGACCTTGAAAATGAATAGCATTCCAGATTCTCTTAAAGACTAGGTATGTACCAAGTTTGGTCAAAATCCATTGAAGGATGTTGATTCTAGTGTTCACAAGGATGTTATGTGGTAAAAATTTGACCTGGTGATCTTGACCTTTGACCTTGAAATTCAATAGGGTTTCAGATTCTCTTAAGGACTAAGTATGTACCAAGTTTGGTCAAAATCAATTGCAGGATGTTGATTCTGGAGTGTTCACAAGGATGTTACATGGTAAAAATTTGATCCAGTGACCTATAACCTTGAAAATCAATAGGGTTCCAGATTCTCTTAAGGACTAAGTATGAACCGGTACTAAGTTTGGTCAAAATCCATTAAAGGATGTTGATTCTCGAGTGTTCACAAGGATATTACGAGGTAAAAATTTGACCCGGTGACCTTGATCTTTGACCTAAGACCTTGAAAATCAATAGGGTTCCAGATTCTCTTAAGGACTAAGTATGTACCAAGTTGGGTCAAAATCCATTGAAGGATGTTGATTCTAGAGTGTTCACAAGGATATTACGTGTTAAAATTTGACCCTGTGACCTTGACCTTTGACCTATCACCTTGAAAATCAATAGGGTTCCAGATTTTCTTGAGGACTAAGTATGTACTAAGTTTGGTCAAAATCCATTGAAGGATGTTGATTCTAGAGTGTTCACAAGGATGTTACGGACGGACAGACGGTAGCGTTACTATATCCCGTCGCAACTTCATTGGCGAGGGGATAATAAAGTTTATACCAACAAGCTTATTAATAAATATATGAATAGGGGGTAAGAGGGTTATGGTTATGGTGTTTAACGCCACTTTCAACAATATTTCAGTTATATGGCGACGGTCAGTTTTATTGGTGGAGGAACTGGAGAAAACCAAGGCACTGATTGCATAAGTAGTAGTAAATCCAACTACCATATGATCATGATCACGACAACCCCTTAACAAATATGAATACAAAATATCATCTAGATGAATATTTCTCCCACTATTACGGTGTTTTAACCCCACTGAACCAGTGGTGGAAAAATCTGTAATCCTCTAGAGGATTAAAATGTCTTGTGCCTTTCCCCGCATTAATTTCAAATTTGAAATAAAGTTTGTGTTAAATAATGGGAGAAACAAATTCTCCTTCAGTTTCCCATGTGGGTTACGATATTTCTCCACTCTTGAGAGTTAAATTAAAAATTTTAACCACTCGCCTGACGGCTTGTGGTTAAAATTTTTGATTTAACTCTCTTGAGTGGAGAAATATCGTAACCCATGGGCAACTGAAAGAGAATCTATATATGATATAATTAATGAATATTTTTGAAAGTCTTAAATATTTCAATGTGAAAACACTTGTCAAGATCTATTTAGTGAACAGTCAGGTCTATAATTATTTTCCTTTCATCATAATTAGTGGAGGAAAATGTCTGATATTGATCAAAAGAATTAAAAATCAGGACTTAATTTACTAGATATTAATCTGATAAATCTAATATTCTGGAAACCATTTCTGTCTTATCTCCCACAGTTCAAAATCATTCTAAACTTCCATAAAATGTCTGCATCAAAAGATATGACACTACACAAATATTACAGTCTCTCAGAATCTGTTAAAATATTAATCTGAAACAGATACAGCAGTGTCATATCATTATAGCTGTATTAAACATTTTCACATCATTTTTCAAGGGATCTTGTCTTTCAAATTTGCTTCAGGTGTAATACCACTAATTAATTTCTTTAAGGTTTTCTACTAAATTTGTGTTTTTTCGAGCCTACCTGGTCATTTTATCTTAAGTTTAATCTTTCCAAGACCATATATTTTCTGAAACGTACATGATTCCTCCACGTTCTGTCAAATATCAGGGCATGTTTAAAATCTTGCAGTGAAATGCCATGCTACGGAAAACACCTACTCTAAAAATAGTTCGGTCATCCCCAAGAAATTCAGTATTTATAGGTCATGCATCAAATCCTCCATAGAGGTATTAAAATACAACTAAGTCCATCAAATTTGGGCTTAAAATAATCCATATATATTTAACTTCAATTATCAATTTTAATTAGTCCATTCCATTCAGTAGTTTTCACAATACTACACAGTGAAAGGAACTTTTTTCTTGAAAAGGGACTACTTTCGTATATGTTCCAAGCTCCGATTGGTGAATTAGTGGTTTGACATCATAAGGGTTAAGGTTATGGTGTTTAATGCACACTTTCAACAATGTTTCAGCTATATCGTGGTGGTCAGTTTTATTGGTGGAGGAAACCGTAGTACCCAGAGAAAACCACAGCACAGCCGCAAGTAACTGACAAACTTTTTTCAAATAATGTTGTATCAAGTACACTTCGCCATGAGCGGGATTCAAACTCACAATGTTTGTGGTGGTAGGCATTAATTGAATAGGTAGTTGTAAATCCAACTACTATACGTTTGAGAATATGATGCTCTATAAATCTTTGAAACTCCCCCATATAGATATTTATACCAAAATGTATTCCATTATAGTTTTATAATGATAAAACAGCTCTAACTGGTTGTCCTATAATCATTTAAACTCATAAAAAATAATAAAATTACTACATTTACATTTTTTTGTACTTAGAAAGCATTTCTAATTTAACATGATAAATCATACTAATATCTGAACAGATTTAACTAACATTTCAGACCTGTGTGAAAGTTAAATTATTCAATAAATGAACACTAAAATAGATAATGATATTCATCTCCAATCTGTTCATATGACAATATTAATTAGCTAAGCAGTCTATCAGCTTGAATATTCTAGTGTTATTTCTAACATTGCCACATTTAATGAACCTAAATTTAGTAGGTTAATATAACCTAAGACATCTGTGACCTCAAATTAGCTGGCATTATCTATTAACTAACGTTTTCAGAAGTCTATTTTAAAACTACAGAAGAGATAATAAAATTTTCAATATCAAAGTAGAGTCCATCTTTTTAAGATGAAGCCTACCACCTGTTCAAACTGTTAGAGAGTAGCCAATATTTGACTGACTACTGACCTGTACACATTTCAATCTTTTTCTCCAACATCACCAACAGACAAGTGACACCCAATTTGGCAAAAGATGATCCTATACATTAAAATATTTTTTGGGAAAAAAAGGAGGTAGAAAAAATTGGGGGAGGGGGAGGATGAACAAAATCCATGTATGATTCTCTACAATGGCTAATATTTTTTTAATTAGCATGAAATCCAAGATGGCTATCATTGCAGTACATTGTAGAAAAATGCCCCCCCCCTCCCCAAATCTATGTCTTAGTTAGATAATGCAAAAGTATTTTTGTGACATACGTAAATATAAAATCCAACGTCAAAATGCTTTGAAAATGTTCCTTCTCTCAAGACCAGTAGGCCAATAAAAAACCTAGGCAGACAGGAATGTTCTACGGATAATACTCTACATAGATTGATATTTTTGTAATCTGAAAAAACGACATCTCAATATTTCAAATGATTCGGTCGAAGCAATGTGACAAAAGGAATTGTGGACATGTTTGGAAATGCAAGTCAGATTGGATAATGCAAAAATAGTACGAACCAACCATTAAATTAATGAGTTTAACACCGCCACATTTTTGTGCCTGTCCTAATGCAGGTCCTGGATTTCAAATGTCATATGTCATGGTTTTTGTTTGTGTTCAGTGAGTTCAGTTAAGATCAGAGGTGATTGTTCGTTTCGCTGATATTGGTGGAACTGATGACCATCACTGTTAAACTTTCTTTTAATAATTTAAATTTGTAGTTTTTATGTATTTGTCATATAGTATGCTACTGACTTGCATTCCCATTTTGTGACCTGATAATATTCAGGACCAAAGAAAGAAATCATGGCTGCCATAGGAGTGGATCATGGGTAGATATCTATAAAATATATAAGATTAAAATATTACAAAATTCTTCATCAAATAAACATTTGGGTACAAAGTAAGTTTCATCACTTCCAAGGTTATTAATTCTACAGACAAAGCTTTTTATTTCCCTACCATAAGTTGTTTTACTGAAAAAGTGGGAATTTTTGCAATTAGTTTTCACTTAAAACTAGAAGCTCACATGAACGTGTATCATCCACCTCGTAAAGAGGATTTATAAAAAATAAATTGAGTTTTATTTAGCCCCCCCCCCACTTTTTTATGCCGTACAAGCACCTCCCCTCCCCCGACCCCCTTGAGAATAAAATTCCAATCTGCACCACCTCTCCTCAAGGATTATAAATCTGCCAAGTTTGGTTTCATTTAGTTGAGCAGTTTTGAAGGATGTAAGAGATAATCATAAGGCAAGATGAGCTAAAAACAGCTCATTAAAGGTGCTTTGCTATGGGATTGTTTCTCACCATAATATCTACAATAATTTGACAGGAGTTTTGATTCTATCTTAAATCTTATAATGACAATAGAATTTGAATATCTTTATTCTTTCAATTCATACAAAAACTTCATATCTTGAAATTTAAATTCTCAGTTCTAATCATTTATCTTTTTTTTTCTTTGATTTTATTTTGTTGATATTTCTGCATTTAAAATAAAACAACAATCTCTTCATTTTATTTCAGGCATTAATTTAATTGCTATTTTCTCACATTTTTCAAATTTAAAATATTCAAAATTATTTAAAGGATCATAAATTTACTTACATAATAAACTTATCAATTCCAAATCAAAACTGAACACAGTTAAAATTTCAAATTTGAGACCTGCTTCATTAAATTAATTTAGTATTATCATTGCATCCAATTTATCTGTTTTTATATTTAAAGTCAGTTATTTTAATTAGGATTTATGTCTTTTAAATAACAATTAAAAACAGAGGCTCACTGTCACATGAGCCTGTAATCTCTCACCTGATTTATAAAGGCAATAAAAAAAAATCTGAAAGTTCTGGTCAAAGTGTACCCCCAATGTTCTATTTACTGTAAGAAGAGTTTGAAGATACCAAAGGGGTAATCTCAAAATCCATAAACCAAGGAAGGACAGACAACACAATGACCAAGAGGAAAAACAAGGATCTACAAACACTAACACAGTAAACTAAAGACCAAGCAACACGAACCCCACTAAAAACCAGGGGAGACATAAGGTACTCCAGAAGGGCAAGCAGTTAAAACAGCAATGTTGGTTGGTTCAGATAAGATCATGGTATGCAGTTATAAAGTTTGGTTCAAATTGGACAAGTATTTTCAGATGAGAATATCTTCTAATCAATTTTTGTTAAAATAGACCTAATTTGCATATTTAAAGAGTATCAGGAGAAAACCACCGACCTGCCGCAAGTCACTGACAAACTCTATCACATAATCAAGTACACCTCACCATGAGCAGGATTCGAACTCACAACTTTAGTGGTGATATGCACCGATTGCATAAAAACAATAGACAGTTGTAAATCTAACAATCATACAATCAAAACCACAACACCCAAAGAAGGGTAGTGTCAAATGTAGAAAGGTCAAATGTTTTGGATAGATATTTTTCTTCAAAAAAAAAAAAAAAAAAAAAAAAAGATCAAGTCACAAAATTTTCTACAGGGTCTTTAGAGGTTTTCAGTATTGACATTTAATTGATGTTACTACATGAATATACTTTGTCATTGTATGATTATAGTCCCTCTTTGACTGCTGACAAAGTTTTTGTCAATATTATGGACATTTCTTTTGTTTAATAAGGCCAAAAATAAAAATAGGTTTGTTTGCTGTTGGCCGACCGACCCTCCAAAATTGGGGCCGACCCAATTTTTTTTTATTGCAGTTGTGACAAAAAAAATTATTTCCCCCCCGCCCCCCTCGTTTTGCATTTGCGGTAAATCCGGATTTGTACTTTTCTGGTTTGATCCATATTTTATTGTACCCGGAACTTGTTCTAGATTCTCGGAAGTACAGTACTGTATATTATTATATACATATTTTTTCTCAAAAAAAAAAGAAAAAAAAAAGCCTACCTACCTACCTACCCTCCCCTTCTAAGTATGGGTAGGTCAACAGCAAACAAAGATATTTTTGAGTCTGGCCTAAGAAGAACCAACAATATACCTGTCTTTATATGGATTCTTGTGAAGTTTTGGTATTCAATATAAAGTAGACAGGTTATCATTTTTCTCACTAACACATCCAGTACAGAATATATTTAGTTGTGACTCTTTTAACCGATTTAAAACCGCTCATGCTGTTTGCCTGGCCTGAGTTAATTTAACATGTGCGAGCCGAAAAATTGGGTCGTTAGAATATGTGTATGACTTGTGATTTTCCAAAATCATTAAAGCATAAAAAACAAAATCAGGCTTGCACCAATGATGACAGGAAAATAATATCTTTAGTACAAAATACCTGCATCATCAGTCTCTACTGTTCTTTGTGGTTTTTCCATCACCATTTGTGCAACTGTCTCTTGTCAAACACTCATGCAAAATTGATAACCATAAAATATTCACCTATATACCAGTAAATATCTCAAATCTTCTGTAAAATATACTCATTTCTGTAGATTTTTGGTTTTTTCTGTTTGATTTCTTCCACTGAAAAATATTAAAAAAATGCAAATTATATGGAATGCATTAAATGAAAGAGTTCATGCTTTACTACAGCAGTTTGTAGGGTTAGCCTTATGGTGTTTAGCACCACTTTCAACAATATTTCAGCTATATCGTGGCGGTGAGTTTTATTGGTGGAGGAAACAGGAGTACACAGAGAAAACCACTGACCTGCTGCAAATCACTGACTAACTTTCATCACATAATGTTGCATCGATTACACCTTGCCACGAGCCGGATTTTAACTCACAGCGTTAGTTGTGATAGGCACTGATTGCACAGGTATATGTAGTTGTATATCCAACTACCATATGAACATGAGCACGACATCCCCAGCAGTTTGCAAAAGAGGCATATTTGCATACATGTATAATACAGAGCCACCATATGTCAAAGTTATCACCCACAAAAGCATACTTATTTTAGAGGAACATCCAAATAACAGTCATGCCAAATTTGGTTCCAATTGGTACAGCTGTTTTACAGATGAAGATTAAAAACAAACAATACTATTTTGGACACCATTGGGCCCCTTCTTTTTTTAAATGTAATTCCGATCAACAATAAAAACATAACATTTTTTTATTTAAAGAACCATCCAATGAACATTCCATTCCAAGTTTGGTTCTAATTGGCCTAGTGGTTTTAGAGAAGAATATCAAAATGTAACATTTACGGACGAAGATGACAGACTACGATGACAGCAATATCTCACATGACCCCTTTGGGTCAGGTGAGCTAAAAAAGTGCAACCATCTATGATGGATCTTAAAAATATAGAGAATCTTTAAATCAAACAAAAATACATCAATGCTCCTTTTATTAATATACTTTTTGTAAAGGACATTCAAACTGTTTTCTAAACAGATGAGTTTCATGGTCCATTATATGTTTAGGTTAATGTTTTTATAACAGAAGAAATCAAGCTGACCAGTAAAAATGCTGGAATAGTACAAATTGTTCTTAACAACAGACATCATTATAAAACCTGTCCTGTTTCATCTCTTGCTTAAATTTTTTTTTTATCACAAGTTAAATTAAGTGGAAATACACAAACGTAAAACTTTTTTTCATGGAGGGTTATAGAGAGTTTATAAATTTTTAGATCTTTTAAGATAAAAGTTTCAAAAAAATGTATTATTGATTTTATGGTTAATGAATTAAAAATATTTTTTCCCAGGGTGGGAAAAGAGTGACCAAAGAAGACCAGAGGAAATGGGTTGGAAAAATTTTGATGGGAATATTATGAAAATGGTGTGGAGACATTATATTAAAGTTTGGACTAATTTGTCATCGCCCCATTTGTTGACAACTAAACTTTCATATCAATGCTTTTTATCTCATATGCTATGCTTATTATATTTAGAAACTGTTGGGCAAGTGGCACTGAAATAAATTAAAGGCTCACCTGGGCCTGTATTGCTCATCTCTTCATTCACATATATTGATGTTCAATCAAGTCTAGATTTTCAGAAAAAAATATTTTATTTACTTCACATATGGTCTTGTGTTAATCTGTAATCCATTAAAATAGAACATTTGGTCTTCTGAAATGGTAAAGGTTAGATGAACATTTCAGTTTGGTTCCAGAGAAGAAGATTAAAATGTAAAAGTTTACAGACGATGACGGATGCCAAGTGATGACAATACATCTCATGACCCTTTGGGTCAGGTGAGCTATCTATGTTTCCCAACTTGGTTAAAAAAAAACAAACAGTCTTAACGCCCACATTCTGGCATTAAGAATATATAATAAAAATATGTAAATAAAATTAAGAAATAAGCTACAAAGCATTCTGGGTAATGATATGAAAAATTCAAAATAGTGCTGAAGTTTGCCTTAAATTTGAAACTGAATTTTTCTACATGGTCAAATTTATACATTATTGCTTCTAATCTCCTATTTCTCATTCCAATCACCTTTGGAATCTGTCAATTGTAGTGGTCACTAGACTCTAGAAGTCAAGGGTCTCACACCTAGTTAGATCATGAATTTCAATCACATTCAGTAATTTCACAAAAATTCGGACTGACCAGCTGAGTCTTTTCAATTAATAATTCTTTGAATGAAAAGACTGACAGAAATTTTCTATTTGGACAGTTTTAAAAACTGACACTACTGTAAAAATTCTGTGTAAAAAAAACTTAATTCAAAGAGAACAAATTAAAATGAAAATTTCCTGTGACATATGTTGACAGAATTATAACCTGTTAGGCTTGACCTATGACCTCAACACTGTGACTTTAAGTTGTAAATAGTAACCTTCTATTTTGCACATGAAATTAATGTGATTGGCAATGATACGAAAACTGATCCCTGGTCACCTGTTCCTTTTACCTGCGGCCAGGTATGCTTAAAGGTGTTAAACTGTGGACATGGTGTCTTCAAACCAAATATAGAATTATTTTACATTGATTTAATTGTCTCAAATTCAAATTATAACTTTTAATCGTCTCTATTTAATGTTTGCCATGTACTCGAAGGAAACATTTTTTGTCATTTAATCAGTATCAAGCTAGGAGGCTTTTCAAAAAAATCATTTTCAATAATTCAAAAAAACAAACAAATTATTGTTTAATTTCAGATTTCATTCAATACAATAAATAATAATATCAATTCAAACGGCTTTAAATTTTGGAGGAAAAAGGTATTCATTTCTACAAAGCAATGGGTTCAAAAGTTTGAAATGATTATATTAAGAGGTTGCTCTAAAAAAAATTCAAACTTTTTATATTATTCAGATGTTAAATGTTAAATGCATATATGTGTTTATTGTGTAAAAATGAGTTTCAAAACTGAAATGCCAATGAAAAAAATCAAGATGTATGTCTTTGCACAATCTGAACTTTAGTCTTTACAGCTCAAAATACAGATCATTTCTTTAAAACCTTCTTGGTGGCATCTTACATTTAGATATTTTTTCTTGCAAATATGGGACAACCACATACATCATGAATTTTTTTTTGGTAGATATTGTCAAAGAAATATTAATGAATCTAAAATATGGTTAGAGAAACAAATGCTTTACTCTCTAGGAATAAAAACTCTCATTCACCAATCAGAGCTTACAACAAAAGTAGTAAATTTTAAATAAAAGAGTTCCTCTCGCTTTGAGAAAGTATTTCCAGAAATGTGTCATGCACACTAAATATGATATTTATGTTTTTATTATAGTATATATGTATTTTGAAAAAAAACATTAAATAGAATGTCAAAAATAAAACCTAGTTCAATATATAAGGATTATTTTGGGCTCAAATATTGATTGGATTTAATACCTTTACGGAAGGTTTGATGCACACAGGACCTATAAATACTGAATTTCTTGGAATGATGGTGCTATTCCATACTTATTCCACAGTATGACATTTCAATGCCAAATGTTAAACATGTACTTTTCAGAAAATATAGTGTTTGAAGGGTTAAATTTCAAACAAAATGGCCATGTAGGTTAAAAAATATTTTTGTTGAAAATTTGCATATAAGTAATAGTGTTTTTACATATTAAATCCAACTGGACGATTAACATTTCTTACAACATCTCTTTGACAAATATTAAATTTTTCAAGATATTCTATTGAAAGTGTGTACAAATTATTGAAAGAAGATTCTGCTTTTGCTTTAATTAAATAAGATTCTGCTTCTCTAGGCCTATATTCATATATTCTTTCCCTAAAGCCTATTTTAAAACTCATTACAGAAAGGTTTCCCCATTTTCTGATGATAATACAGTTATAATTAGTCAAGTTCAACCATAAATCTTAACAAATGGCTAATTTGTGATGATAGATTTGATTCTGTCCTTTCTCAAATCCCTGTGTTACAATAGACAAATTGGTCATTAACACCCAGAATAGCTGGACAAAAGATGTCTTCCCACCATTTTAATTAATCACCAGATACAGTTATCAGATGAAATGACCATGTCATGACCTTATTTCTTCAATCTTCAATTGAATTTTATTTTTGAAAAATGGACCAAGCTTAAAAGATGTTATACCGACATCTCATCATTTTAAACATGTATCTTTGTCGGTGGTTTAATTTTCATTATGAGGCTTGTGGTCAAAAGAGGTGCTCCTTTTCAGGATGAAAATAATCATAGATAATTGATAGAGTTTGTCATAGGCTTTGTTGGCTGTATTGAAAAGAATGTGCTATATGGTTAAATTAAAAATAGCTAGCAAGGGACATTCACGTCAACTGAAATTCATATTATGTAACAATTACCATATAATATATATACAGCCAAACCTGTATTAAGAGGCCACATTTCAGACAAAAAGGAGGCTTTTAAGACAGGAGATCTCTTAAAAGAGGTTCCATTCATATGAATTTTTGACAAAACAAGAAAAAGGTGACTTTTTAATACAGGTGACTGCTTAACAGAGGTGACAGAGAGATGTTGGTAATTAAGATGTACATTTTTGTATATGAGAAAAAGAAAAAAATCCATGATGGGGATCAAAAACTGAAAGAAAAAAAAGAAAAATCACCCAACCACTGATTATCTATATTTCTCATATAACACGAATAAGTGAAATTATGGCTCAAGTGCATGAAAAATATTCCATCTACAGACAGACCCTGACATAACATAGGGGGCCTGGGTACCTCAATGAGTTAGGTCGTTGGATCTACATGTAACAACTCATACAAGCCTATCACCAATACGGCGTGGGTTTGCGCCCAGCTTTGTAAATTACAAAAAAGGGTGCACTCGACTCGCAGCCGCAAGTGATAAAGTTTACCAGTTGCTTGCCCAGAGTCGGTGGTTCTCTCCGGGTACTCCGGCTTCCTCCACCACTAAAACTGGTCGCCATGATATAGCTGAAATATTGCTGAAAGTGGCATTAAACACCAAAATTCAAATTCAAATTCAGACATGACATAACATAAATATGAACTCAAATTTGTTTTTTGGTGGTCGTATTAAAAATGAAATAAATGCCAATACATCAAATGTTATACATGTTGACAAATCTGCTCATTACTCGTCCTATTATTTACACCAATTTGTAGCTTTTTAAACAAGTGTGCAGGTGCTTCCTTAAAATTATAGCCTTTCAAAACATGGCCAATATCAATACCCTCGTTTCTAGTAAACATCAGATTTTCTAATATTGATGATGTTGTAATAATTACAATTTACAGGACTGATTGTATTTCAAAAATGTTTTACAATTACTACCTTAATATTTTCAACTTTATTCAATGCACAATTTTACCCCGAAGGGTTGAAGGCATATTACAAATATTAAGAATTGTTGTCACTTTGTCATTTAGTAGTACAGACTGTAATTAAAATCTGAGCATCAATATCCAATCAACACTGGATATTTGGTTTATTTACACTGGTTAATTAAAGGCATATTGTCTACCAAAACCGTAATTTTTCATACCCAAAATTATTGTCGTTTTCCGTACTGACCTTCATAAAATGAAGATTAAACACCAAATTATTGGCAAATACTCTACGAAACTGAAACGTTAAGATTCAAATAACATTAAACGAGCGTGACAATTTGAAATGTTTGAATCTTAACAGTATTTTCCTTACCTCAAACCTAAAACCCGAACAGTTCCGAACTTCCCTTTTTTATAGGTGTTACTTTCACTTTGAATTTTAGTCATCCCGGACAATAATTCCATTAACGATAGTTTTGGGTCTTTTTTGTCAAAAAAAGAACACCAATCGTATCTTTTGCAGCATAACTGTTTACTGATAGCTTAAATAAATAATTTATGGACACCTGGCGCACGCCCCCCCTCCCCCCCTAAAATTGGAAAAAATATGATTTTTTTTGTGTAAAATCATGATTGTTCACACGAAATACCAAAAAAATTGTCGCGCCTCGCTCCGCTCGATTATTTTAACTGCCCCCCCCCCCTAACTTAAAATCTTGGATCCGCCCCTGGTGATATAAAAATGACTAAAAAGCCAGAAAAAAATAAAATCTGATCTCAAATTGTTTAAAGGCTTTCTGATAAGAAAGTGGTCCATTTAGAACATAAAAGTTGTGATCACACATTAAAGTGTGAAGCAAATGCAAATGTGCTTTTCAGCATTACAAAATTTATTTTGGGTTTCCTCAATTTGAACTACTAGTATATATTATATAAAAGAGGGTTCTTTTTTGAAAATTATTTGGAAATTTTGAAGGATAAGGACTTATTGTTACATTGTCATTTCCACACCTCTAAATTAACAAACTACCCATTGAAGTTGGTCGGTATCAACATATTAATCAAGAAAATAGAGTATGTAATTTGTGTCAGGTTAAAGAGTTGGGAGACTAGAACCATTATTTATTTGATTGCACTGAATTTAAACAAGACAAAGCCAGGTTGATTACTGTTAATCATTAATATATTTGTGTCTTAATGTTGCTAAAAAACTAAGTAGTTGAATTTAATAAATTTATTTGAACAGTTGACAGTTAACAGTAAAGTATGTCCTTCAGTATGGTTACCTCCTATTGTAAATATGTTTGTATTCTGATATTTAACTCTTTACCATGTAACTTGGTTACAGAGAATAAAGATATATATATATATATATGAATTAAAATTGAGATCCTATGGGCCTGGACAGTGTACAAAAGTATTAACAGGATATATAAAACATTCAATCATCATTGAAAATGAATCAGAACATACTATTTATTGGTGTATAACCCCTAATTATCTAATTGACATTAGAAGATAAATAAACTAATAATTAATTTCAACTAATCAAGCATAAAAGTCACTGATTTATATATTTATTTAAGAAGGTAAAGGCCTAGGTCAAACTAAACAAACTGGAGACAGAAGTTAGTAAATTATACAAAATTATGTCAAAGTTTATTTTTCTTTTGTCCCTTCCTGGTTGTTATAAATGGAGTATATTTCCTATCAAAATATCATTATTCAGTGTATTACAAAATAATCAAGGGACAATTCCCAAATCTGATGTTATCATCTATCCACAAAGGATTGGGGATTCTATCACCATCCCCTAGGGATGTTTGTACAAGCTTGTCAAGCTATGATATAAAAATTACACCTCCTAATCAAAGAGAAGAGGAGATACTATCACTCCTTGTCTAACACCCTGTCTAGCATGTAACTGTCTTGAGATTAAAACTCTTAATTTATCACCTTAGAAGATTTAGAAATTATAAGGAGCTATGATCCTCATTAGTGATACAGTTTTACTTATCTGAGATATTTGACAAATGATATTTTGATAAATGTAACTGTATCTTTATCTATATATACTGTAATCAAATTTACCTTTCATCAAATATTTTCTCTTCCAGGTTTTTCTGATCATTTACACTTTTACAATATCAACTCCTGTATTCTTTTTTTTATCACATGGTTTCAATCTGTAAGTATACACAGCAGAAACTCTTATTACATAATGTGGAGTCTGTCTTGATCAAATAAATTAATTGAACGACAAAAAAGAAAGTTAAGAATTCTACTTATTTAACTAAAAGTATTGAGAAAAAAAAACAAGACTTAGAGTTAGTGTGATAGATGTTTAACACCACTTTCAACAATATTTCAGTTATATCGTGGCGGTCAGTTTTATTGGTGAAGGAAAACGGAGGACCTGGAGAAAACCACTAACTTTCCGCAAGTCACTTACAAACTTTATCACAGAATGTTGTATTGAGTTCACCTCGCCCGAGTGGGATTCGAACTCACAATGTTAGTGATGATAGACACAGATTGCATAGGTAGTTATAAATCCAACTACCACACGACCACAACTGCCCCTAAAAAAATGATCTCAAAATACATATATAACCATTGAAAAATACAAGAATTACATTTTTTTTTTTTTACTATGGCAGAATTCTAAATATTTCGGGGGGGGGGAACAAAATTCTCAAAACATTTCTGACAAGTTTTTCATTAAAAACGTTTTATACTTTTGTTGATATAGAATACAAACTCTGCATGATGATAAACAGAAGAAGTTTGACCAATGGAACCATCATTATTAATCGTAAAATTCTTCCAGATAAAATAAATATTAGTGCATTGGTAAATCATTTAAATTGTCATTGTAAATTTCAGTTAATTAGCAATAAATTAACAAATAATAGTAAAATGTCAGTTGAAAATTTCAATTTCTTGTTAATTATCATTCTTGTCAAAATGATTTAATTGATCAATTACTAAGTGTTGAAAGGACATTATCCAGACCAATGACCATGAATATTTACTTCAATCAAGTCTTGTTCATCTGCTACTTTATTATGCCAGTATCTAAATTGCAAAAAACAAAACTTTATATTAAGGTTATGAAGTAGCATTGGACTTGGATGGTCAGTCATAATTGATAATTTATCACTTTATCATAACTGATTCAGATAATCAGAATAATCAATCAATCAGAAAAAAAAAATCTGTAAGATGCTCCTATGCTTTTTAGTTACTCTCCACGAGGTTCCGTCTGTACATTATCAATATGGGTGTTTTGAAAATTAAGTAATATTAAAACCTAATTACAAACAAATATTTCAATGTTTTAAGTTTTTTCTAAAGCAAAAAAAAACTTAAAATGGAAAGTCAACATTTGCTACTTCAACTTTACAGGTTGTGTACGTACATACGTTTTTGCGTCAATGTAGCTTACGCCACGGAGTACAATACAATTTCAATCATATAACATAGAAAGAGAAACACTATCACTTGACAATATGTTTTATGAAAAGGAAAGCGTTAGTGAAGGTGGAGATATCAGCTCCCAAAACAATGCAATTGATATGACTAAAGGACCCCATTGGAAATAAGTGGAAACGCTTTAATGGGTTATCCTTGGAAGGATATCAACTTAAAGTGCATTTTAACCTTGATACATTGTTTTATATAATTTTATATTTGTATATTTTTAAACTACACTAGATTTAGTTGGTATCTGTCCTAAATGAATTTTACCTTTACCTTTACACCAGGTTTTTACATTATAGTAATTCAGGGGCGGATGCGGATCCAGGATTTCAAATTAGGCGGAGGGGGCGCACTCAAAATAATCTCGCCGAGTGGAGGGAGGCGCGAAAATTTTGGGGGTATTTCGTGTGAAAAATCACAACTGTATCCGCCCTGTAATTTAACATTACACAAAATCTATAGAATAATTTCATAGATTCTTGATTCTATAATTAATTTTTATGGGTTTGGGTTCATGATGTTTAATGCCACTTTCAACAACATTGCAGCTATATCGTGGCGGTCAGTTTTATTGGTGGAGGAAACCGGAGTACCGGAGAAAAGCACCAGCCTGCCGCAAGTCACTGACAAACTTTATCACATAATTAACCTCGCCTGAGCGGGATTAATTTTAATGTTTTTCTTCCATTTGATTTGATAATGATTGTCTGGTATCTGGTAATCTGTCAGCTTGATATTTTTATTATTATTATTTTGTGTCTTTCCTCCTATGAATAGCAACAGCATCTTATAGAAAACACAATATTAAAACAATAACTATCTGATAACACTGTAAGAAAACAAGATGGCCACCATATCCATTCATCAACCTGTCTAAAATTACCACCAAATTCTGTTCATTGTTTAAATATTTTGATAACAGTTTCCTTTGAACAGGTATCTTCAAACAAAATATGTCTTATCTGAAAATGATAAAATCTTGTAAAAAAACATATGTTTGGATGTATTCTGACTATTCACATGTCAAATATAGCCCTTAGCAAATATTAATAATGACCACAAATTCCTAATGGCTTTCTAACCATTTTTTTCTTTCTACTTTCTACTTCAGATTTGAGATTTAATATTTATTTATAACTATGTGTGGCTATATCATTTATTTCTTTACTAATACTATCAGAATAATTTTAATTTTATTGTTTAGAGCTAGTCCACAGCAGGTCTTGACAATAATGTTTGCCCACTTGTAAGTTGTTCGGTACCAGCTCAAAAAATAAGTTGGATACTAAATAACTTCTGCTGGTCACTTGTCCAACCACTCTAAGTGATACAATCATTCATTATAAGCAATATAAAGAATTATTGCTAGTAAATTGTAAATTCATTAAAGATTGATCTTCACTACTTAACTGTGAGGAATTGTAAGTAAGAGTTCTTCATATCCCAGTAACTTAAGAGTAGTCCCTCTTTTATATGGCCACCTCTTCTGCAATGAAAAAAAAATTGAGTCCTGGTGAAGTTTCCCAGGGCTCAAACATTACAGAGCTACTCAGAGTATCACCCGGGTGGCGAATATGGAGAGCCATCTCTCGATGTGGAGGTGGGGTGGGGTTGTGGTTGTCAGGTTATAATATGGAGAGCCATCTCTCGATGTGGAGGTGGGGT
>MJUT01038336.1:254619-269245 GCA_002080005.1 Gigantidas platifrons | reverse complement strand
AACAAGGGGACAGTCTTAGTCCCACTTTATTTAATTATTTCATTAATTACCTCCATGCTATTTTTGACAGTACATGTGATCCCCTTTATCTCCAGGATAGGTCAATAAATAGTCTTAGTTTTGCAGATTATTTGGTAATTTTTTCAGAGTCACAAAAAGGTCTACAAACAGCTCTCAATAAACTAGATAACTATTGCTTTAAATGGCAACTAACAGTAACTATGAAAAAAACAAAAATCATGGTCTTTCAGAGGAATAATTCTCCTTTTTCAGAATTCTTTTATAAAAATCAACCTTTAACAGTTGCATATGAATATAATTTTCTTGGGAATATTATTGATAATAAAGGCAATTTTAAGAGGTCTATTCAAGAATTGTCAAAAAAAAAGGGCTAAAAGTACTCTTTGCTTGAACAAAATATATGTCAAATTTTGTTAATGTTCCAGCTGATCTGTCATGTAAATTATTTGAAACTTTAATTAGACCTATTTTGCTTTATAATAGTGAAGTCTGGTTTATGGAAAATTATTTATCAATTTATAAATCTGTTAATAGATCTAGGTCACATGGTACCATCTGTAATACATTATCATTGGGGGACAAATTTTGTTTTGAAAAGATTCATCACAGATATTGTAAAACCATTTTAGGTATTAGAAAAACTGCTTGTAATTTGGCAGCAAAAACTGAGCTGGGACGATTCCCTTTAGATTCTTTTATAAAGACACAGGTTATGATGTATTACTCACACATTCATTCTGATAAAATAAATCCTCTGATAAAAGAGGCATTCGATCTAAATAAATCTATGCATGATAATGGCATATTCACATGGTACACCTTTGCAAAAGAAATATTTGCCGAATTTGAAATAGACAAAAGTGATTTTGAAGCTTTCAGTAGGCCATTTAAAATTGCTAAAATCTCTATTAAAAAATATTTAAAAAATCTGTTTATGAACATTATGAAAAACAATTTACAGAAAAACTTTCTTTGATTAATGACTCTTCAAAACTTTTCTTATACAGTAAACTAAAATCTGATATTAAACTAGAAGAATATTTAAAAAGGGAAAGAAATTTCAAAAATCGTCAATTGTTGACAAAATTTCGATTAAGTGATCATAACTTAGAAATAGAACTAGGCCGTTACAAAAATATTCCACGAAATCAAAGACATTGTAAATTTTGTAAAGCAATAGATGACGAATTCCACTTTTTCTTTGATTGTAAAGTTACTGATAATATTAGACCTGCCTTTATTGATTTTATAAAACCAAAATATCCTCACTTTAATCAACTAGATTCCCTTGAAAAGTTAAAAATTATTCTTAATCCTGATAAAGAAATTTTGCCCAGTGTTTGTAACTTTATAAAGCGATCATTAGAAGCGTGAATATGAGGTTCACGTTGGTCAGAGCATATAAAACATATTATTATACAGCTATAATTTTAATCCAATCAAAAACACCTATTTAAGACACGTGACCGTACATTATTTTTCCCGTATTGTACAACCGGAAGCCGTATTTTTTCCGTATTGGACGTCCCAATAAATCCATATTTTTTTCGTATTGTACATTATGTAAGGGAAGTAACTCGTTGATATTTGTCGTCTGCTAGTAAACAAAACAAACCGGAAAATGTTACATGATGATGAACTTATTAAGGATTTTGTGGAGGCACAATTAAGGACCGAAAAATACAAAACAGTAAACTAAATAGAATAATTGTTGATCAGTTATTTTGCTGTTTTTAATTCATTTTTAGAGTTTACGAGATCTGTATTGATACAGAACATTTTCCTAACGAAATACTTTTGTGCAGTTGTTCTATTTAGACTGTATTAAAAGTAAAACATAAAATTGTTGTTATAGTATTGATAATTTCAGCTGTATAATAAATAGGTCATTATACAGTGGTATGTACAATATGGAAAGATATTGTACTCGTCCGTATTGTATTGAAAATCCGTATTGGACTCGCGTCGAGTCCAATACGGGTTTTCAATACAATACGGACTTGTACAATATCTTTCCATATTGTACATACCACTGTATAATGACCTCACCGTGTCCAATGCCACATTCGGGGACGAAGATGAACATAGTCCGGGGACAGAGATCCGAAGCGGCGAAAACGAGGTTAGTTGGTATAATTTTGCAAATTTTTTCAGTTCTGTAATTAGGTAAGTGTAAAATTATACCCAGCGGAACACTCTGATCATCCATGAAGATATTGAACCCATTTTGCATGCGCAAGTTGTCCTGGAAATAGTAAAACACTCAAACACAATGTTGTGACGGTCCTCAAAATCGAAATTCACCGGTGTTTTCTGTACGATTACGCCTTACATGCAGCACTACACAGTGGTCACTGTTGTCATATAGTGTGTCCAAAACGGGGGCAATAATGATTTATAGTCATTACGGCAGCATAACGTGCCAATAATATTTTTCGCACAAAATTACGATGTGACGTATGGGGGACAGAGAAGTCCATGTAGCCAGGGGACAGTGATCAGCTTTGCAAAAACGGCTTATTGCAGCTGTTCTACCCTTTTAGCGTTCTCAATGGTTTACATTTAGTATTTAAGCTACATCCTGTTATGTGTATTCCCTTTCCAACACGATAAGACACACCTGGGACTAATAGAATAATTTGTTTATTAGTCCCAGGACACACTGAGCATTTGTGTTGTTTCGTTTACGACAACAACTTATTACACCGTAAAGATATCATGCTGTCTTCCATTTACATCGTTTTGATAGGGTGGAGTTGGGTTCGTTTTGCCATGGAGTAAGATAAGACACTGGCTCATACTTACATTTGACGTCAAATATGAAGTCTGCAATATCAATGCTGATTAAAGTCGCGTATGATACTAGATCCTTTTGAAAAACTAAATTAGAGACTGAACACTGTTGCATACCTGACTTCAAACGCAAGTAATAGACAGTGACTGAACTACCCCCGTGGCTCAACTCCACCCTCAAATGCCTTTTTTTTGTGTGTATATTGTTTTGTCTTTTTTCTCTGTCATTGGATGTATATAGTTTTACATTGAATTATATTCATTTTAATGTGTAAATATGTAAGAAAATATCAACTGTTTTCAGAGACCACGATTTCGACAGCAAGAAAAGAAACCAGAGGCTCTCAAGTGCCTGAATTGTTCACCTGGTTATGAAAAGAACCAATTGGTCCTATGTAAAAACTATGTCCTGCAGTGGTAGTCATCTTGGAATTCCGATCAACATAAAAAAACACAAAGTTTGTAAAGGACCTTCCAATGATTGATGTACAGTTTAGGTTCAATCAGTGCAATAGCTTCAGAGAAGAAAATATTTCTGTATTTTCCCATATGGTCGGTCCTGTGTTAATACTATGACATGTGGTGGCAACCATCTTGGATTTCGGATCGGCATCAAAAAAACTTTTTAGAGGACCTTCAAATGATCATTCCTGGGCAGTTTGGTTTCAATTGTCCAAGTGGTTTCAGAGAAGAAGCGTTTTGAAACATTTTTCCCATAGGGTCCAATGTTAAAATAAGTCCTGCCGTAGCCGCCATTTTGAATTTCATATCGGAACAAAAAACGTAAAGTTTGTAGAGGACCATCCAATGAACATTCATGTACAGTTTGGCTTTAATCATATTTGTAGTTTCTGAGAAGAAGGCATTTTAACATTTTCCCATAGGGTCCAATGTTAATCTATGTCCTGTGGTGGTGGCCATCTTGGATTTCCGATCAGCATAAAAAACAGACACTTTGTAGAGGACCTTCCAATGTGAATGATCATTCATTTACAGTTTGGGTTCAGTCAGTTCATCAATTTCAGAGAAGAAGATCTTTGACATTTCAGCCAATCAGAGCATATTATTGGCCCTGGCAGCCATGTTGAATATTCGAATGGAACGGAAAACAGAAACTTTGTAGAGGACCATCCAAGGAACATTCCTGCTAGGTTTGGTTCCAATTGGCCCAGTGGTTTCGGAGAAGAAGCTTGAAATATGAAAAGTTTACAGAAGACAGACGGCGGACACCAAGTGATGGCAATAGTTCACATGGACCTTTGGTCTAAGTGAACTAAAAAGGTGAGCCGTAAAATAACGTTCAGAAGCATTGCGGAACAATGTTCGATTTCGATTAATCTACCTGAAAGATGAATCTATACAGAAATCCATAGGGTATGCAGATAAATATGTCTTGAACAGTTTTCTTTCCAAAGGAAACACCTGCTGATGAATAGCTGTACAACAACAAAAAAAAAAAAAAACGATGAAGCAGTCAGAAACGATATGTATTTCTCTCGCTCTGAAAATGTAGTTTAATTTACTATCAGCTGCTTTACTCGCAGAGACGCATCTGCTGACCAAAATCAACGATGTACTACATTTAGTATCCTACCTCTGGATCATAACGCAAAACTTAACCAGTCAGTAATGCTGAAAATATAGGTCAATCTGACCCAACTATCAGCTGCAACTGTATCACTCCCAAAGACGCATCTACTGACCAAATATCATTGACGTATGACATGTAGTATCCTAGCTTTGGACCTTAATACAAAACTAAACACAAACCTTAAAGCGTTGATCACTGTCCCCTGGCTACATGGACTTCTCTGTCCCCATATGTCACATCGTAATTTTGTGCGAAAAATATTATTGGCACGTTATGCTGCCGTAATGACTATAAATCATTATTGCCCCCGTTGTGGACACACTATATGACAACAGTGACCACTGTGTAGTGCTGCATGTAAGGCGTAATCGTACAGAAAACTCCGGTGAATTCCGATTTTGAGGACCGTCACAACATTGTGTTTGAGTGTTTTACTATTTCCAGGACAACTTGCGTATGCAAAATGGATTCAATATCTTCGTGGATAATCACAGTGTTCAGCTGGATATATTTTTACACTTACCTAATTACAGAACTGAAGAAATTTGCAAAATTATACCAACTAACCTCGTTTTCGCCGCTTCGGATCTCTGTCCCCAGACTATGTTCATCTTCGTCCCCGAATGTGGCATTGGACACGGTGAACATATTAATATTGTTTTTATCAAGCGGTGGTAGTTGTATTTGTTTATACATGTATATGTACATTGTCTGTTTAATGTTAGTTTATGTTTGTATTGCTATACCCAAAAGGGTTTTATATGCAATAAAGATTATAATATTCTCACTTATATTTTAAACAATTCTAGTATATAAATTCAGTATAAATAATATAATATACTAGTCAAAAAAAGAAACGTTACACCATATTTTTTTTATATTTTTTTCCAAATCCAGATTCTTTCATTTTGATTCCTTTTCATGCTATGAAAAATAATGAAATATCTTTCTAAAATTTGCAAAATGGGCACTTTAAGATTTGAAGTTACGTCAATTAACCAATTCAACGATTTTCATCATTTCTTAAATTTTACGACTTTACCGGTGTGTTCGAATCGAAATGAAGGTCATTAAATGCGTCATCCTTAATTGTAAACAAAAGGTCGCATCAAAAGAATTCATACTGTCAACGTAAGTTGATGCCCCGGTTACGTCAAAATGAAAGGGAACACGCTGTTGGAATGTTACTGGCTGGAATGGCACAAACCCAAATCGCAAACCATTTCAATGTGTCAAGAATGACAATTTATCGACTGATGATTCGTCTGAGGGATACGGGCACTACGTCAGACCGTCCATGTAGTGGAAGACCGCGTGTGACGACCTTACGTTAGGACAGGCACATCCAATTTATTCATCTACGCAATCGCTTTGTTACAGCCATGCACACAGATAGGCTAACTCCTGGTAGAACCAATGTCGAATTTCTGACCAGACAGTGCGGAACAGATTGCATCAGTGTGGCCTTCGTGCACGACTTCCTTTGAAAGGTTCAACATTAAAACAACGTCGCAGAGCTGCCCGACTACAATGGGGCCGTACTCGACTCAGATGAAATCGCAATACATGGCAAAACATGTGTTTACCGTCGTTGCGGAGAACACTTCTCTGACGCTTGTGTACTGGAAACAGACCGTTTTGGCGGAGGTAGCGTCATGATATGGGGTGGAATAAGCCATGTCGAACGAACTGATTTAAAAGTTATTGACGGTAATCTGAACGCAGCACATTACAGAGATGAAAATCTTGCCCCTATTGTACTGCTTTTTCTACGTAGGCCTCATTTTAGTCACATCTTTCAACAGGATAATGCTCGCTGTCATGTAGCCCGTGTATCGATGGACTTTATGAATGACAATAATATCCGCACCCTTCCGTGGCCTGCATTATCCCCGGATTTAAACCCCATTGAACATTTATGGGACGAGCTTGGGCGACGTGTTCGAAATGGCTTAAATCCACCGGAAACCTTAGATGAGCTACGACGGGCCCTTATACAAGAGTGAAATAACATACCACAAGCATTTGTAAGAAATCTGATCGGTTCCATGCGTCGTAGATGCCAAGCAGTGATAAATGCAAGGGGAGGACACACACCTTATTAACACTGTCAAACTCGTTTTTGATGTTATGATTTTCTCTTTTGTGGAAAATGACAAATTCTGTTGAAAAATGAATAGTGTTACTTTTCTTACCTTTGAAGCATCATAAAGTTTTAATTTTTAATGCTTGATTTTATTTCGTGTTTGTTGAATAAAATATATTTATAAAAAAAATAGGTGTAACGTTTCTTTTTTTGACTAGTATATAGTTACTATTAGTATTCTAATTGTCCTGTCCTTGTTGAAAGTGGCCCTAAACGCAACACTCTAACTCTATCTCTTCACCAAAAACATGCAAATAGTAAATGTTCTTTATTTACAAGGCCATTGTTCAGCATTTTATTGTTCATAATGATTACCATTTTCTTAAAATTTAAACTCGTTCGCTATATCACCAACATCTTCATGAACAACCGGTAAGACATCCTCTTCTGACAAAACATCACCTTTCACGTTTTCTGTTTTTACATCTTGTTTCCTTTCCGGGGTCTCTTGGTTTTGATCCATTCTTCCCTGTACGACACCCTTTGATAGGATAGGTCCGTTCTCGTGTAGTATAAGAGCCGGCCATATCATAAAGTCAACAACTGATCCTCTTTTGGTGTAGACAGAAAACAGGTTATGATCAATAGGCTTTCCTTCCATCTGATCGTATACCAAGACCATAGGAGGGTCTTTAATTACCATACTCCAGCAAAGCTCCGTACAACGTTGAACAAACTTGAGAACTTTTGAGTCTGGTTTCCCATATTTCTCAAAATAACGGACAGTTTCCTGAAAGTTTTAAACTTTTCTTGGTAAATTTGTTTTTCTTTATCTCATCTGATTTAATATTTGCACAGGAACTTGTTGAATATCCATGTATGTTACTGTCGTGGCCGTGATCGTATGGTAGTTGGATTTACAACTACCTATGCAATCAGTGCCTATCACCACTGATGTTGTGAGTGCGTATCTCGATCAAGGTGAGGAGTACAACATTATGTGATAAAGTCTGTCAGTGACTTGCGACAGTTCAGTGGTTTTCTCCGGGTACTCCGGTTTCCTCCACCAATGGAACTGACCGCCACGATATAACTGAAATATTGTTGAAAGTGGCTTTAAACACCATAACATCAAACCAATCAACCAACTAACTATCCATGTATATACACAAACAAGAACGGGCGTCTTTTGTTTTACCGCCGTTCGCTTCAACTCATATTTGTGTTGTTAAATTCATATATGTCGAAAAAACATATTTTTCCCTACTCCCAAATACATCGATCTTATCAAAAAAAAAAAATATAATGACCCCCTTCCGATAACAGGTTTTCTTTTCGCAGCGGTCGTTTTTGTCACAATATTGCAAGTTATACGGTTTACACTGACCGGAAGTGAAATTATACCAAAAATAACAGAACAAATTTCTATGAAAATTAAATAAACATGTCTTTAATGCTATTTGTAACATAAATACACATTTTTCCTTTGATGTTTTTATGCGGTAATCAACTTAAAAATAGTGAACTTTTACAAACCATGGTTTAACATGAAGATCTTGATGTTATTCCATGATTTTGACGTCACATGAGAATAATAGTTAAGTTTCTATGGAAGTGGGAGGAGCTTACGTCATGGTTTAATATAAAGATCTACATGTTATTCCATGGTTAATGCGGACCTCGACGAAAACACCCAATATTGATTTCTGTTACAAACCATATATACCATGGATCTTACGAATTAACTTATTTAAACCCACTCATCCTTCGGATTCGTTGGTTTAAATAAGTTCATTCGTAAGATCCATGGTATATATGGTCTGTAACAGAAATTACACGATTGACAAAATGGTGTTCTCTTCGACGTCCACATTAACCATGGAATAACATGTAGATCTTTATATTAAACCATGACTTAAGCTCCTCCCACTTCCATAGAAACTTCACTATTATTCTCATGTGATGTCATAATCATGGAATAACATCAAGATCTTCATGTTAGACCATGGTTTGTAAAAGTTCACTATTCTTAAGTTGATTACTGCATAAAAACATCAAAGGAAAAATGTGTATTTATGTTACAAATAATACTTAACCATTTTTTCTCGAACGTTTCTTTTTTTCATTTTGTTATATCAGATTTTCAATCCCGACACTGAAAATCAAATTCTGACAAGGTATTTTGTGCAGAAAAAGAACTTTTTGTTAAGCTGATATTGATGTTTCTCAAAGAACAATTTTATTTCATGGAACAAATCTGACCTAATTGAACAGTTTGAGATTTTAACTTGAAAATTTGTATTAAACATTTTGATTGTTGATTGCCTATATTTCCTCTTTATGGTCAAAATAATATATTAATACTTGGAATTACCTATCACTACTAATGTTGTGAATTCGAACCCCGCGAATGGCGAGGTATACTCGATACAACATTATTGTATTGTTAGTGACTTGTGACATGTCGGTGGTTTTCTGCGGATACTATGGTTTCCTCCATCAATAAAACTGACCACCAGTTATAACTAAAATATGTTTGACAGTGGTGTTAAGCACTAGTAACACAACCCTCTATTTCATAAATGCTGGTCGTGGTCGACTACTACTAATACAACCAGTACTTATCATCATTAAGGATAAGAGTTTGATTCCTGCCGGTGGAGAGTCCTAGCTACTCTACACATCATTTAATAAGTTGTCATATCTGTGTGGTTTTCATTGGACACTACATGTAGGTTCATCCACCAATAAAAACTGATATGATATAAGTAATATATTTGTGTCAGTGGTGTTTAACACACATAATCTATCAATTCGCTTAAAGGTGCTGGATTGATAGACCAAGAATAAATGCAAAAGAGGAAATATAAGCTTTGGAAATGTCATCTTTTAAAACCTTAATAAAACGAAGTGAGCAAAACCGTGTCATGGTGAATTACTAGTATATAATACATGTATTTACCTGTGTAACATATTTCAGTAACAGTTTGTCGTATTTTCTTCTTTCATGAACAATTTGAAGCAATTCCTCCATGCATTTATGTATGGAAACCACCTTTGTGTGGATCGGGCTGCCCTGTATATAATTTGAACTACAGATTAGCATGTGACCCTCACCAGATTATTCATACATAGTTTACATGATTTACATTCGATCAAGTCAAAATTGTTATCACAATTATTTTTCTATTTATGACATAAACTCTAACTTATTCCAATATGATTTGAAATAAAAATAAATAAAGCATTTTGGCCATTGGTTTCTGTTTGTCCTCTAGTATCTCAATGTTTATGGAACAGAGGCAAGAATGGGGATCAACTGTAAGATAGGGACCATTTGACAAAGGTTATGTACGATGATGAAGAGTGCTGATCGTATATTTAAATATATGTCTATACATGTAAACATTGGATTTTCTCTCATGTTATTTTCATCCATATTGCATCCTATGACAGAAATATGAAGTTATCTTAGTAAATGGAACTTATTATTATTTTGACTAATGAAATCTCCCCCTGGTGAAGTTAAAAGCCATAACACTATTAATAATACTTACCTTTTGTGCATGTTGTTTGGGATCCATTGTTCCAAACTATGAAAAGAATATGCATATATTACCTTTTCATACATAACGTATAAAAAGGCATTATTTTGATTGGATAATTAGTGTTTACTATTTTTAAATATTATATGCTTAATCTTGACAACAGGTGACTATACCTAGTGACTGGAACTATACTATTTTGAAACGATTTCCCGATTTTCCTATAGTGTTGTCTGGTGAGGCATAGGAAAACAGTTCCCTCGGGAAATAATACTACCTGGCTTTCTGTATAGGAATGATCATATATCAGCCGTGAATAGAAATATGGAGTGTTATGGAGAGCGTAAGCCAGCCTTAGGATCAAACCAGTAGGATTCATATTTCTTCGAACATTATCTGATTCCAGCGGAAATTAAAATGCTGAATTGCCAACAGTCGCCTTCCAACAACCCCTGGATGACCATTAGTTCATATCCGACCCTTATTTGCAAAATCCATAACAATCTTGTTTCTCAACAAAACCAAATGACCACTTTTCACATTATCGCTTAAATACAGAAGCCAAAAATAGCAGAAAATCAAAGCAGAACTAGGAAGAACTGTTTTAGATACCTAAAACTTATGTCTCCCATTAATGAAAATACTATTTAAAAAACAATTATTTGACCTTGAGGTCAAAGGTCAAGGTCTCACGAAGGTCATTATGGTATGCGACACACCGCCTTATGGTCATGCACCCACATACCAAATATAATTGACCTATCTGGAAAGACATTAAAGTTATGGCCTGGACAAGCTTTGCTGAGAAGAAGCAGAAGAAGCGGAAGAAAAAATCAGACTAAAACAATATGTCTCCCTTCGTTCGAAGGGGAGACATAAATATGTAAATGAGAGGGATAATGATTTTCTGTTTTGTAAATATTGTTCACCTAAATACAAAGCACGCTTTCCTGCGATTTTGATTTCCTGTATTTAGGTCAACAATATATATGAAAGGGAATATTAATATCCCTCCCCTTTTAATATATCTTCTTTTCTTAGAAAGGACACATGTATTAATGAGAGAACGTTGAGATAAAAATGTTTAGAAACATCGGATAGTGGGCTCTTGGCAGATAGCTGAACCTGTTAAACGGTTCGACTTGCGCCTCGTCGTTTAACAGGTCCACATGCCTGTACAAACGTTATATCCGACCTTTATAGAATAATAATGTAGACCATCTGACTTTCCTAGGAAAAGTAGAATGTTGATTGGGGGAACAGCCACATTTTAATAATCAATAGATGAGAAAAATAGAATTTTGATTGGCAAGGAATTGCATAGTATTTCGTTTAGAATAGTTTTGCAGGAGAAGATTAAATGTGAAAAAGCAACGTCAAGTGATACTGAAAATCATATTTGAACATCGCAGAAATTCAGATATTTAAAAAAAAAAAATTCTTTGATTTCCTTACCCAATCTTATATTGATGCTATATCGTGTTTAATATGTACTATTTTAAATAGTATTATAGTATACATATGGAACTTTGTAAATTGTATTTCCGGCGAAGAAAAAATCGGAAGTAATGTTATTTATCACACACTGCATTATAGCCGATGGATAGACGGAGAGAAGCGGATTCACCCGAGGTTTGCCGATTGATCACGTTCCTGGTTCTTACTGTTATACTGTGATGTACCATAATTTAACTTTACATCTAACTAACCTTTCTTTAATGTTACAAAGGGGCCATCGTGGCCGTGATGGTATGGTAGTTAGATTTACAACTACCTATGCAATCAGTGCCCGAGTACAACATTATGTTATAAAGTTTGTCAGTAACGTGCGGCAGGTCGGTTGTTTTCTCCGGTTTTCTCCATCAATAAAACTGACCGCCAGGATATAACTGAAATATTGTTGAAAGTGCCGTTAAACACCAGAACCCTTAACATAATCCTTAATGTTACATATATGCAGTAACTTACCTTTCTCGTAGCATCTTCTTTAGTTACTGCGTTGTATTGTGACTGTAAAATATAATATATAGCCCATTGGTTAAAAAAATCTTTTTTTTTGGCCTTAAAATAGAACTGATGGCCGATAATCCAATCAAGTACAAGAACATCCTCACGAAATCGAGGAAACTTGTTTAACATTACTATATAACAAAAGAGGACAGCTATGTTATCACTGAAAGGCATACAAATGTGGTGGATTTATCTGTTTTATGTGGAACAAATTTGAAATATTCATGCAATTAAAAAAAACAACAAAACACTTGCTTTTCTTAAATGCAGCTATATTGCACTCTGATAGTGGACTAATATTCCTTAAGAGCATCATCCACCAAGTCTTCAGAGAGACAACTATAGTCCATGTAGTTGTATTATCAGCATTAATTTGACAGTTGTAGTCCCGGTTAAGAATGCTCTAGTACATGGAATAATGTGAAAAAAAAAAGATTTTAGTGGGTTGCTTATAAAAGGCACATTTCCGCAAAAAAAACCCAAAAAAAACAAACAACTTGTACATAAAAATATAATGATATTGTGTTATTTATGGTCCTGATAGAATAAGTGAGTATACTCCATTAGATTCTTAAGTTAGTGGATTGGTCGAGCCACGAAAGCTGAGAAAATAGGTTACACAAACACCCTCTCCTCCTGATAGCACAATCAAATTCCGTCCCATTTCCTTTTTTTTCACTAAGTAAAAAAATATAACACTCCTCCTTTAAACATGTTTGTTGTCCTTCATATCGTATACGTGTAAAAATTGTTATCCATACGATTTTATATTTGTATCGAAATATTGAAAATTAGGTGACCATAGCCGATTCTTGCATTTCCTGTTCTTTTGGTTTTATTGCTCCTAATTTCTTAAATTATTTGACTTTCCGATCTTTCGATTGTGTGCCTACCTGATGAATGCTATTACAGAAACGGGTGTGTATATTAAATTAGATATCTACGTTTTGACATAATGGCTAACCCAGTTTTGTCATATACTGTATTCTTTATTCGATGAGACTTCTTTGTGTTCAGTGAGTTAATGTGAGAGATGATTGTGCGTTTTGTTGATATTGGTGGAATTGTTGACCCTCACGGTTTTCTTTTCAAAGGTTCTTTTCATAATTATGCATAATTTAAAGAAAAAAGTGCAATGAAAATAAAGATACTACTGGACTTTTTATTATAGCAAAGACAAGCAGAGTATCACATTCAAACAAAATTAGAATCAAGAACCATATGGATGATAAAAACAACAACAAAACACAAGTGTAAAAACACAACAAAAGAACAAAGCTTGGGCATCACGTTCTACCACAATAAGCAGAGATGTACAGGTTATATTATCATGTCACATCCATAGCATCCGTTGTCAAGTCCTAATTCCCAATGTCAGATAAAGAAACATAAATTCACAACGATTGACTACTACATGGTACATATTGGAGACAAGTATGTAATCATCTCGATTTTAATGACTATGAAATTATCAAAGGCTTCGTGAGTTGTGTCCTAATATTTAGAATTTAAAGTGCAATTTACCACAGATTCAACCATACAAACCTTACTGCATTTGATAGTTTGATTTAGATTTATGGTGTTTAATGCTACTTTAAACCATATTTCAGTTATATCGTGGCGGTCAGTTTTATTGGTGGGGGGAACCGGAGTACCCGGAGAAAACCACCGACAAGCCGATAGTCAAGCCGATAGTCACTGACAAACTTTATCACATAATGCTGTATCGAGTACACCTCGACATGAAGGGGTTCGAACTCACAACTTTAATGGTGATTGTCATTTATTGCACAGATAGTTGTAAATCCAACTACCATACGACCATGGCCACTATGGTCCCCTACTTCATTTGAACAGGTATGCTCTATCGTTACCGTTTTAAAATTTGACACCAGCTGATCAGGTTGTTGATGAAGACAGCAAGCAATATCCCACGTGTGTGTCTTTATACCTATCATCTGCTTCCGTTCTATATCTTGACACATGGTGTAGCATTTCTGTTAGAATATAGTAATAATAGCATTAAATAAAATTATATCTATCTATTGTAGTATATACAGCTCAATGCAATTTTTAGAGTAACACGACAGGTGCCACTAATGTAGCAGGATCTGCTTAACCTTCCAGAGCACCCGAGTTCACACCCGGTTTTAAGTGAGCTTTGTGTTGCTGGATCTTTAGTTTTCTGTGTAGTATTTTGTAGATCATTGTTTGTCTTTTGGGCACTGTGTTGTTTGTTCTTCTTCGATTTATGTACTAGTATTCAGATTACCCCTTTGGTATCTTCAAACTCTTCGTATTGATATTGGTTGAATTGTTGATAATCACTGTTTAACTTTAATATTGGTTGAATTGTTGATAATCACTGTTTAACTTTAATATTGGTTGAATTGTTGACAATCACTGTTTAACTTTAATATTGGTTGAATTGTTGATAATCACTGTTTAACTTTAATAAAGGTTGAATTGTTGACAATCACTGTTTAACTTTAATATTGGTTGAATTGTTGACAATCACTGTTTAACTTTAATATTGGTTGAATTGTTGATAATCACTGTTTAACTTTAATATTGGTTGAA
>MJUT01038336.1:217093-234469 GCA_002080005.1 Gigantidas platifrons | reverse complement strand
ATTTAGATAGAAGAACTAAGTGATGAAAGAGAAGTGCACAAGAGAGAGAAAAAAAATAAACAATGAAAGACATAGAAAAAAAATAAGATAAAAGACCTCAAAGGGTGAATCGCTTACTACAGATAATAAATTTTGGAACTGCTAAAAATAATTCGACGTTTTGCTTGGGTGCAAGTTTGGGTGATCCAAAAAGAAGTATTTCTGTTGTCAGGTTTATGGGTACATTAATAGGATTTATGTACATTTGCCTTTGTGCAGTGTATCGTAGACAGTGAAATAAATAATGAGTAGTAGATTCGGTTAAACCACAAATACAGTTAGGCGAGTCGACAATGTTCTTACGGAATAAATGTTGGTTTAGAGAGGAACACTGCATTCGTAATCTGGAATGGAGAATTTGCCCAAGGCGACTACCAGCATAATAATAAAATGGCTTTGAAGATATATTTGATTTTAGAGAATACGTCAAGGCTTGAATGGATGGACTTAGTCTAATATTATCTGGTTGTAAGTTCCACAGTCGAACGGAAGATGGCATGAAGGAATTGTAATACAGTGAGGTTCGTGTACGGATAACGGGAAGAGCAGAAGCATTGCGTGTGTTATAATCGTGTATATTTGCAAATGCTTGTGGTACTAAGTTGCTTATATAGTGTGGCGTCAATTTTTGTTTTGTCATTTTGTAAAATTGAACAAGTTTATGTTTTTCTCTTCGATCTTTAAGTTTTTCCCATCCTGTTTCCTTATAAAGGTTATTAAGTGAATCCAGTCTAGTGCCTCCAGTAACTATTCTGGAAGCTTCTAGTTGAACATTTTCAATAAAAATTATTAAGTGAAATACTCATGTTATCCCATATTACATCAGCGTATTCTAATAGGGGTCTGATAAATGTAAAATATATTTTTTCAAGAGTTTTTCGGTCTAATATAAATTTAAATTTTCTTAGGATATTGATCCTCTTGTAAGCTTTTTTTGTTACCATGTCAATGTGTTTTCCCAAGTCCCGTTGTCTGAAATAACTAGTCCAAGATGTTTGTGTTCTGAAACAGTAGAAATGTCATTGTTGTCCATGTAGAGTGGGGAATGGTCCGATTTGTCGATTTTTCTAGAAATAGTCATGGTTTCCGTTTTTTGAGCATATCTTTATATTAATATATCTGTTTTGTTGATAGTTTGTACTTTTGTACCTTTTCGTTCGGAACGCATCATGTACACTAAATTAGATATCTACGTTTTTGACACAATGGCTAACCCAGTTTTGTCATATACTGTATTCTTTATTTGATGGGACGTCTTTGTGTTCAGTGAGTGTGAGAGATGATTGTGAGTTTTGTTGATATTGGCGGAATTGTTGACACTCACGGGTTTCTATTCAAAGGTTCTTTTCATAATTATGTATAATTAAAAAAAATAATAAAAAAAAGTACCTTAATGTAAATTAAGATACTACTGGAATTGTTATTTTAACAAAGGCAGAGTACATTCAAACAATATTCGAATCAAGAACGATATGAATGCAAAAAAAAGAAGTAAAAAAGTAACAGCATCAACACAAGTAATACACAACAAAAGAACAAAGCTTGGGTATCGTGTTGTCCCACAGGAAGCGGAAGTCATATCAGATGTTCCGGTTATATCATCTTGAAAATTACATTCATGGCTCTCGTTGTCAAATCCCAATTCCCAAAATGCTAGATAAAGAAACATAAATTCACAATGACTACTGGGTACATATTAGAGACATGACTGTAATCATCTCGATTTTAAGCAAGACGCTGAAATTATCAAAGGATTAGCGAGTCGTATCCTAACATTCGGTCTAAAGTTGTGAGTTCGAACCCCGTTCATAGCGAGGTGTACTCGCTAAAACATTGTGTGATGAAGTTTGTCAGTGACTTGGGACATGTCGGTGGGGTACCTGCAGTGCGTCTAAAATATAATATCACAATATCATCTTAATTATAATACAGTTACGGCTTAAAGGTCTCTTTAGTTGTAAAACATTCTATTGTATACTAAAAGAAAACGTCTACAGATGATCTTAAAATATAAATATAGAAAATAGTTTAGGTAATACATTACAAATATATTTCAATCAATATTTAAAACACTTGATCGGCAAATATCATAATATTCGGAATTTAAAGTGTGATTCATAACAAATTCAAACCGTACAAGCCTTGCTTCATTTGAACTCGCATGCAAAAATCTTACAGTTTTTAAGCCTAAAAGCAGCTGATCAGGTTGTTGATGGAGACAGTAAGCAATATCCCACGTGTGAGTTTTTATAACTGTCATCTGCTTCCGTTCTATATCTTGACATATTTTGTAGCATTTCTGTTTGAATATAATATTGATAGCTTTGAATAAAATTATATCTATCTATTGTAGTATAGACTGCTTAATATAATTTTTAGAATAACACGACGGGTGCCACTAATGTAGCAGGAACCGACTAGAGCATCTTAGTTCACTCCCAGTTTTTAGTGGGATTCGTGTTGCTCGATCGCTATGTTCTGTGCAGTGTTTTGTAGATGCTGTTTGTCTTTTTTCGTTTGGTCATGGAGTTGTCTGTCCTTCTTCGATTTACATATTCTGATTATCCCTTATGTATCTTCAAGCTCTTGGTATTGATATTATTTGAATTGTGAGCAATCACTGTTTAAGATTTGATATTGGTTGAATTGTTGACAATCAATCACCTTTTAAATTTTGATTTTTTGTTTTCTAAAAGTAGCCAAAGATAACCAACATTATTCAACAATTATTTTTTCCACACATATATGTTTGAAAGATAAAGCAATTTTTAACATAATAAGGCACTAAGCCCATATTTCTGATTCCTTATTCATTAAGTCGGTAAATGTACATCCTCTTGATTGGTTGAAATGTGGATCGTGTTGATAAATAATGATTGAATTGACCGGAACAGAAGGAGTGACGTCACTAGCTTTGTCAATATGGCAGCTGGAATACTGGTAGGAATTTTACAATATTTGATTTTAATAAGTAATTGCGTTTTTATAACACTACATTATAATTGTGTTTCCTTCCCCCTTTAACACATGTATATTTTAAAATTGCTGGGTTAGATTGCTGTCAAATTAACCCGACGAGAGAGAATTTAAAACTAGAGGCTCAGTGGGCTGAGCCTGTGTCGCTCACCTTTCATTCTGCTTTGAGGAAACTTAATACAGAACCTCCCATAGGTGCTTCCCACCAAGTTTTGGTCATTTTGGCTATGCAGTTACAGAGAAGAAGATATTTAGAAATCGACCAATTAGAAACAAGAATGGACTGTGGCGGCCATGTTTTTATTAACGGACCGGAACTAAATGAACAATCTTTATAGATGACCTTCCAAGGATGCTTCCTACCAAGTTTCGATTCATTTGGCTAAGCAGTTTCAGAGAAGATTTTTTTTAGAAATCAACCAATCAGAAATAGGACTTGCCTTTGGCGGCCATGTTTGTTAACGGATCGGAACTAAATGAGCAATCTTTATAAAGGACCTTCCAAGGATGCTTCCTACCAAGTTTCGATTCATGTAGCCAAGCGGTTTCAGAGGAGACGAATGTTTTTAGAAATCAACCAATCAGAAACAAGAATTGCATGTGGCGACCATGTTTATTAACGGATCAGAACTAAATGAGCAATCTTTATAGAGGACCTTCCAACGATTCTTCCTACCAAATTTAAATTCATTTGGCCAAATGGTTACAGAGGAGAAGATTTTTTTTTAGAAATCAACCAATCAGAAACAAGAATTGGCTGTGGCGGCCATGTTTGATAACGGATCAGGACGAAATAATCAATCTTTATAGAGGACCTTCCAAGGATGCTTCCTACCAAGTTTCCGTTCATTTGGCAAAGTGGCTTCAAAGGAGAAGATTTTTTTTTAGAAATTAACCAATCAGAAACAAGAATTTCCTGTGGCGGTCATGTTTGCTAACCGATCGGGACGAAATGAGCAATCTTTATAGAGGACCTTCCAACGATGCCTCCTACCAAATTTAGATTCATTTGGCCAAGTGGTTACAGAGGAGAAGATTTTTTTTTAGAAATCAACCAATCAGAAACACGAATTGTCTGTGGCGGCCATGTTTGATAACGGATCGGGTCGAAATAAGCAATCTTTATAGAGGATCTGCCATTGATGCTTCCTACCAAGTTTCGGTTCATTTGGCCAGGCGGTTTCAGAGAAGATTTTAAAAAATCGGCCAATCAGAAACAAGAATTGCCTATTGCGGCCATGTTTGTTTACGGATCAGAACTAAATGTGCAATCTTTATGGAGGACCTTCCAAGGATGCTTCCTTCCAAGTTTCGGTTCATTTGGCAAGGTGGCTCCAGAGGAGAAGATTATTTTTTTAAAGAAATTAACCAATCAGAAACAAGAATTTCCTGTGGCGGTCATGTTTGTTAACCGATCGGGACGAAATGAGCAATCTTTATAGAGGACATGCCATAGATGCTTCCTACCACGTTTTGGTTCATTTGGCCAAGCGGTTTCAGAGGAGAAGATTTAACTAGAGGCTCAGGTGAGCCTGTATCGCTCACCTGATATAAATAAGTCCTCTTAAGAATGTCTGCATGCCGAATACATCTAAGTTACTATTCAAATCCCATAGGGTTCTATGCTAAAACTATGTCTGCTCATGGCAGCCATCTTGGATGAAGGTTGTGGTCACCGGACACAATTTGGAAAGTATATACTACCCAAGGAACATCCATGCCATGTTTGCTTTAAATTGGCTGACTGGTTTCAGAGGAGAAGACTTTTAAACAATTTTCCCATTGGGTCCTATGCTAAAACTATGTCCGCTGACGGCGGCCATTTTGAACCGAGATTGAGGTCACTGAACACAATTTTGGAAGTTGACCACCTAAGGACCATCGATGACATGTTTGCTATATTGGTTTACTGGTTTCAGAGGAGAAGATTTTAAAACATTTTTTTTCCATAGGGCCCTATGTTAAAACTATGTTCGTTGATGGCGGCCATATTGGATAGAGGTCTGGGTCACTGGATATAATTTTGAAAGTTGACCATTTAAGGACCATTCATGCCATGTTTGCTTTAAATTGGCTCACTGGTTTCAGAGGAAAAAAGTTTTAAACATTTCCCCATAGGGTCTTATGTTAAAACTATGTTCGTTGACGGCGGCCATCTTGGATGGAGGTCGGGGTCACATGACATTATTTTGAAAGTTGACCACCTGGATATAATTTTGAAAGTTGACCATTTAAGGACCATTCATGCCATGTTTGCTTTAAATTGACTTACTAGTTTCAGATGAAATTTTTTTTAAACATTTTTCCCATAGGGTCCTATGTTAAAACTATGTTCGCTGACGGCAGCCATCTTGGATGGAGGTCGGGGTCACTGCACATAATTTTGAAAGTTGACCACCTAAGGACCATTCATGCCATGTTTGTTTTAAATTGACTTATTGGTTTCAGAGTTAAAGATTTTTAAACATTTTTTACATAAGGTCCTATGTTAAAACTAAGTCGAGTCATGGCGGCCATCTTGAATCTCCGATCGGCAAACGATTCACAAGTTTAGTACATGACCACCCAATGATCATTCCTGCAAAGTTACAATTCAATTGGTTTAGTGGTTTCTGACAAGAAGATTTTCAAGGTTTCAACCAATCTGAACACGTTATTGTTCCTGGCGGCCATGTTGAATTTCCGATCTACACCAAAAACACAAATCTGGTAGAGGACAATCCAATGAACATTTATTACAAGTTTGGTTGAAATCTGTTCAGCGGTTTTAGAGAAGAAGAGTTAAATGTGAAAAGCTAACGGACGGACGGACGGACGACGGACGCTTAACCATGAATTGCCTATGGCGGCCATGTTTGTTAATGGATCGGGACAAAATGAGTAATCTTTATAGAGGACCTTCCATAGATGCTTCCTACTCAGTTTCACTCCATTTGGCTGAGGGGTTTCAGAGAAGATTAAAATGTGAAAAGTTAACGGGCGACAGACGACGGACGACGGACGCCAAGTCATGGCAAAAGCTCACATTGCCTTTGGCAAGGTGAGCTAAAAATTGCAAGACGAGAGTTAAAATGCATGTGACATAACCTACAGTGCATTTGTGATTGTTTGAAAACATATTTATGCCTCTTGATCCTTTTGTGTATTTCCAATCGACGAACAAACACATTCTTTAGAAGACTATCCAATAAACATTTCTACCCAGTTTGGTTTCAATTGATTCAGTGGTTTCAGAGAAGAAGATGAAAATGTAAAAGTTGACAGATGAAAACCATACCAAGTGATGGCAATACATCACATGACACTTTGGGTCAGGTGAACTAAAAGGTATATTCTTTGATAGAAAAAATAACAATCATGTGTAGGTACCGTCGCAATATAGCATAGATCCTTTTCAATTTTACAATCTTCGTTTTTGATAGAAATATTAAAGCTCAACTGGTCATACGCCTCAGACCACTCATCTGAATATAGACTGGACCATTTCTCTGCTAATTTCGTTGGTCTGTTGACGTCACCAATATCAACTATGTCACTGTTGCCCTTTGTGAGTTGAATACCAGCTGTTTTGCTCAACCTAAATATAAGCGAGGATTGACCGACTTATAAATTTAGGTTTTATATTTTGTTGAAATTGTTTTTCCTGTTGAATACTTAGTATCATATCACGAAGCAAACTCAATTGGGTCTGTGATTATGGCACGCGAGAGTCACAAAACTACGAAATACCATGTTTTTCGTACGGAAACTGAGGGTGTCGTGCGAAATACCTGGTGTGCCTATCGCCTCTAAAGTTGTGAGTTCGAATTCCATTCCGCTCATGGCGAGGTGTGTTCGATACAACATTATGTGATCAAGTTTGTCAGTGACTTCTGACAGGTTGTTGATTTTCTCCGATTTCATGCACTGAAATATTGAATTATATTGTTGAAAGGGGCATTAAACCCCATAACTCCAATTATTTATAAACGGATACATATTCTGTGTTTATATTGGCACTGTGAACATAACTTGATTGTCTGTGCAAATTAAACTGTCTGATTTTTCTCAGTAGTTTATGGAAATTACTACCGGTATGTACATATAGTTCGTTTTCAATGTCATGGTTAATTGAATGTAATTGAATGTACATATTAATTACTAAATAAAACTAAATACATACATCAAGAATTAATCGGAATATAAGTGAACAATCAAAGAATGACACCCATGATTCAAGTGAAATATATACAGTTGATAGCACCTGAGGCTTTTTTTAATGGGGTTCGTGTTACTCGATCTTTATAGGTTTATGTGTATGTTTTGTAGATCGGTGTTTGTTCTATTGTCCTTTTCTATTGTGTTGTTTGTCCTTCTTTGATTTACGTATTGGTTTGGTATCTTCAAATTCTTCTTATAGGGAATACAAATGTATTTGTTAGAAAAAGGTATAAAGTGGAGAAAAATGTTGGTTATATGTAATTAAAGTTAAATGTGAAAATACAAACTACAAAGTATGCTCGTTTTCGGAATTTCTGAATTTTTACAAAATGTTACTAATAAATCATATTCTAAATACATCAATAAAAAACAATATAAATACATTACCTTGTCAATGCACTTTCTTTTTCATTTGACAAAATTCTATTATCATCCATCAACTTTTATTTTCTCTTGTCAACCGTTCGTTATCTCTTTGTAGTTTTTCCTGTTCTTGAAGGCAATTTCCCAATAACATTCGATTGTCTGTTGTATTTCCAGGAACAGAACTTCCTTGGTGAGGGATTGCATGATGATGGGGCGTCCTATTTTTTAATTCGTATCTGAGATATTTAATGTCTTGCAATTGCGCTTTTCATGTTTTAGTCGATCTTGTTCTTGTAAGAATTCTTCTACCAGTATCTGAGTATCTTTATCTGAACGTTTAAATGTTTGCCTAGCCCTCTTGTATCTGGTATCTTCAGTGTAGCCATTTGGCGTGCTGAAAGACTCACCCATTATGTAACCCCTTTCATAAAAGAGAAATGGAAGTTATAATTATGCCTTAGGAGTAAGCGAGTTATGTGTTACACCATATGAACAATACTTCAGCGACATGGCGAAAAAGAGGCCATAGGCTACTATGCTGATATAGAAATCGTAGTCAATTTTATGCATTTGTATGTACAACATTTTGACCGGTATTATATATATATATTCCGTCCGACACATTGGGTTTTTCAGTAAATAGATTTGCATCTTACCAACATGCATAAACCTTTATTGAAATACCAGATCAATGTTTTTAGCATCTGATCAATATCTACTTACACATATATACAAACTTGGGTGCTGCCATTGAAAAGGAGACCTTCGTTTGTCTATTTAATGGTATTTACGCCACTTTCATCAATATTTCAGTTATATCGTGGCGGTCAGTTTTATTGGTGGAGGAAACCGGAGTGCCCAGAGAAAACCATTGACCCAATCTAAAGTAATATGAAAGGCAAATATCGTGGAATTTTTTGATTAAATATTTTCACTTAATATGTCACTTAATTTTAACTAAAAGCAACTGCATAACATTAAAATCCGCTCAAAAGCGGATTTTAAGGGCAAATCGCAAAATATTTGACAGCAGATAATTCTGTTTTCCCGCACAGTAATGCAAATGATATGCGCGTGACCCAAGATTTGAACTCTTTCGGGGAGATTGTCGCTCGGTTGATGGGGAAAAAAAATTAAGAAATAAATCATGAAAGCCAGAATGTGTTGGGAGTTTTAACATGGATTGGCGTATATTAGTACTTTATCCCGAGCCAGAAGCGAGGGATACAATTTAGTAATATCCACCAATCCATGTTAAAACTCAAAACACATTCTGGCTTCCATGATTTATTTCGATTCTGATATGTCTAAGAGTACAAAGACGGTAGTATACTTTGATTGGAAGACGGTAATTTATACATACGCTTGCGGAAAATGTCGCACACAATTTATTTAACTCGAATAATACTGCGCCCTCTATCGGCATTATTCGGGTCACAATTTATGCTGCCAATGGAAACGCCAGTCACATTCATCGGCGCATGTGCTAATGAGATAATACGAAGAAATAATTCTGTTTTTTTTTAACAAAGGGAAAGAGTGTGGTCATGTTAGAATAAACAATATATTCCGTGTGTACCACATAAGAATAATAGCAAAAAAAAAAAATTGTCTCACACGACATGAAACAGACAGATTCCTCAATAATCATTGCCAGGAATGTGTGCGTGCCTACCTCGGCATCCATGATTGTTTATCTTTTCTTCACGAGGTCATGATCGGCAATCATCGGAACAAAGCAGCCGAAGGTTAATCAGTCTCCACAACAATGGCGAGGATGATTAACATGCACACGGATTTGCAGATTTCTAGTTGTTGGGAACATATTTCGACTTGAAACATGCATGTATAGCTTAGTAAAGGTACCGCCGTATTCCAAATTGATTTTCCAGGGAAACTTTTTTTCAACCAAAACTGGTGTAATGTTACTTTAATATTCAGTACATGTATATGTATATCAGGATGTCTTAGTACATGTTAAGCCAATTAGTGACTGACCTCCTTTGCTATCCCACAGAAAATAATTTCTTTTGTCCTATGTTGCGAGGATGACTTCATTTTAACAAATAAAATGATGTTTTCATATAATTTTTTTGTTATTCATGATTTTGTTGTTTCAACATATTTATATATTCATTAATCGAAAACATCTCCGTCTATTGGGGAGGGACTATGACATCATCCTGTAATTAGACTTGCTCATAAACGTTTTAGCACTTGTTCAGAACCGCCCCGCAGCCTGATGACAACATTAGTGACTTCGCATAAGTAGTGCTTGAAAGGAAGTACGAAATGATTTAGCTAAACATAGGCCGTCTATGTTTTAGCTACCAAATGAAAAATGGTTGGTTATGTGTAGATACACTATAGAAGGAGCTAAATTGTACGAGAAAGCTTCTACTGTATCTACACATAACCAATCATTTTTCATTTGGTAAATCACATGTGCCATAGTTCATTCAACGTCACAAACATAACCACGTGACTAAAATTCCCGCTTGCTGCCGAGATATTTTAGTTTTGCGGGTTGCAGCCGACGGCAATGGCTGCAAAAATGGAGGTTAACGACATATACTTTTTTTAACACAGATGCTCACTGGGATTTGGCATTATTGAGCCTGGAGCTACAACAACCAAGAAATTTAAATGTGAAGAAAATTCAAATTCTGATTTTAGTATGAAAACTAGTAGCAGTGGTGATGGCAAGTTCTAACTGCACATTCAAGGGACGTGTTTTCAATTTCAAACAGGAAATTAATATTCGGATATTTTCAAATTTGGTTTTGAATTTATCACAGTCCGTGATTTAGTGGTGTTGTGTGTGATATTGATTTACGTGCGTTTCATAGTTTCGTGCAAGTCAGTAATTTCATAATGCATCCTTCATGTTTATTGAATGGAGTATACAATTCATGATTTTTTTTCTTATTAAAGTATATGTTTGCATTACGATTTATTTTGTCAAACGACTTGCTATCCCTTTTCTTTCCTGGTGTGAAAAAAAGAAAATGTGGCTGCTCTTTAAAAAGTGTGAAATATTTCCAAGCTTCTGATTGGTGGACCAATCAGGAGACTGGAAATAGTTCTGTGGTGTATGTGCAAATACCCTCATACTTTTACAAAGGAAAGTCAAGTAAATTATGGTATATTGGGGACTATGACAGCATTCTGAAATTGGATATGCTCAAAAACGTTTTAACACTTGTTGAGAACCGCCCCGCAGCCTGATGACAACATTAGTGACTTCGCATATAAGTAGTTCTTGAAAAAAAGTGAGAAATGTGTTAGCTAAACATAGGCCAGGCCAGTCAACTTGAATTTAAAATTGCTTTAGTGATAATAACATATATTTTGTATCTAGAAAACAATCCCTAGAGAAGATTTCTGATACTTCAGGTCAGTTGAGATGTAGTTATTCTGGGGAAGAATTCAGTGGCGGTAGAAATAATATAAAAAGACATAAAACTCTTAAGGTAGAATCTTGAATCTTCAGGTGTATGTTCTTATTAACAAATGAGTATGTGTACAAATAATAAAATTACTTCATTTTGTTTTGGTGTTTTGGTAAAATTAATTAACTTACATTTGAAGCATTATGAATGTACATGTATTATAAATATATTTCAATAGTGATGTATGGTTTTATGTTTGAGTAATTACTGTCACAGACAAATTGATTGTTTTTGCTTCTATAATTATATAAATATAGAGTTATCTTTCTTTGTACAAATACAATGCATAATTGTAAATAAATCTATAGTTCACCCGGAATGACGAAACAGCTGAAATAATGTTTTTTCTATAGGTGAAAGACATAAGACCCCTTAAAAGAACATTTAAATATAGAAATTTCACACCCCAACCACGCTTATCTGATGAACAGTAAACATTATGACCTTTCCATTGTCAAAATTTATATTTTTTAAGGGTGCTCGATGAGTTGGGTCTTTGGATCTAACAACTCATACAAGTCTATCACCAATACGGCGCAATCGGCAAACCTCGGGTGAGTCCGCTTCTCTTCCTCAATCCCTCGGCTGTAATACAGTATTTGATATGCGTCTACGCGTCACATTTCTTCGCCGGAAGACCGTATCACTTCAATCAAACTTTGCGCACGGCGAATAAGTTCTAAAAAAGCGACAATAGATGAGTGTATAGAGTTTGCTTTGAAAAATATTTGTCTTTGATAAAGGTACGGAATCAGCCGACATTGCGACGAATGAAAATATATTATTATTGGACGAATATTCGATAGTGAAATTACTTTAATACCTCCTTCATTGAATATTTTCGAAAGTAGTTCCAATGGGAGCTATCGTAATACGGACGAGGTTTGATGAAGGTACGAAATCAGCCGAAGTTGCGACGAATGCAATACGGCGTGGGTTCGCGCCCGGCTTTGTAAATTACAAAAAAAGGTGCGCTCGACTCGCAGCCGCATGTGATAAAGTTTACCATTTGCTTGCCCATGGTCGGTGGTTCTCTCCGGGTACTTTGGCTTCTTCCACAATAATAGCTGAAATATTGTTGAAAGTGGCGTTATACACCAAAGATCAAATCAAAGTCATTATATTTTTTAATCATTCATGGCATGCACCCTCCGTTAGGCCTCTCTGTAAAGCTACAAATTGTAGTTTCAAAATAGTGGTTTCCAGGAAATATCATATCTGTAATCAATAAGGCTAAAGTGATAACCTTTGAGCATTGGAGTGATATTTTTAATCTCCGTTCGTCGGGAAAATAATGTTATCTCTGGTAACATGTATATATGCAACAGTACAAAATATGATCGAAATCAACACAAAAGAAAGTTAAAGATTAAATGAAATTAAAATAGAGAAGTAAATAATATGTTTGAGGAAATCAATTAATTACTAGTATTCTGATAAATTAAATACTGGAGATAATTTTATTTTATACATTTTATGCGGAAAAGTGAGTCCCCTAGATCCGAAACTGCATATCGAAAAGTGGAGGACCAAGCTAATATTTTGTTATCGTCTGTCAGTACCTTTAAGTCTTTGTTGATTTGCTCTTGATATAGATTTAATACTATCAGTGAGATGTGTTGTCATGACATCCCCTGTTCTTTTCTAATGTGACCAAAAGAATCTTTTCACGGGTTGTCCTCTCCTGTTAAAATATTTTAAGGATGAGAACAAATGTGTCTGGTTTGAATGATGCCAAATTCCAAGTTAAGACACTCCTTCAATCGATGTTATGCATCTTTACCTTTTTAGAGATGAAGTTTCATGTCGCCTGTGGAGGTCGCCATTAAAACATGGATTATGCCGTTACCTGACCCCTCTAACAACAAAATAATCCAAGGGGTCACGAGTACCAGAATAGATACCCCCTCTCATTGTACGAGGATGATGATAAAACATTGGAAAACCACGATTCTTATGATTGCAATTGTTGTTCTAAAACAATTTTGTTTGTGATTATTTTTTCTTATTATTTCCTTAAGAAGTTCTATTTTTGTCTTCTTATTATTACCTTATGAAGTTCTTTGTGTGTTTACTTAATAGTAATCTAATTTCCATTTCCTAGGTTGCCTTTGGTACAATATAACAATTAACGTTATATACAGGGTTTTCGACAATATCAAGTTTATTTCCCTCATCTACACCAACTATCCCTCCTTTTTGCATCGGAAAATAGTTAGTGTGCAGAGGGTGAAATACACTTGATATTGTGCCCTTCCTCCTTAAATAGGTGTACACTATATATAATGACGTAAGACAGCAATCGCTTGGGAAGGCAACGATTTTGCATGAGATATAGAATAACACTTCAACTTCAACATGCGTTACATGAGAGAGGGTTGTAAAAAAATCTTTAGTTTCGATGTGTTGTATGATTACATCTTATATTGTCATCTACCCTGCACTGTCATGGCATCTGTTATCAATATATGATGTATAACTCAGGGGCCGGACATATATTGTTGAAATACAATATATAACCCAGGGACCGGTAACAAATCATCGCACGAAATGTCCCATGTCCTTATAAATCTTAAATGGCAACATTGATGTTTTATCCTTCCCTTTTTTCACTTTGGATCTCAACTTATGCCAGACAGAAATGTCAAAAAATAGTACACAATTAGTCATAATCTATTATACATATTTGACAATTTCCTTACAAAAATATAGAGCTTACTTAAATAATTATAGCTAGCTTATGAGTCATTGTGTGCATTTTTGCTCAGCAATTATTTAAGAAATAATTCATGGAAGCCAGAGTTTATATACAGTTTTAACATGGGTAACATTATATTCGTACACATTTTATCCCGAGCGGAAGCGAGGGATAAAATGCAACGAAAATAATGTTACCCATGTTAAAACGTGATACAAACTCTGGCTTCCATGAATTATTTCGATTCTAGTAGGAAAAATCTAACTTATTTTTTTAAGTGGAAGTCGGTAATGGAAATGCATTTCATAACAAAATTCACTAACCTTTATGTTCTACAGTTTACAGTTGTTTTCTTTTATGTATAAATATACTGTGATGCTATAAAGTTACTGATATTTTCCAGTTTAATGGCATTTTGAATATAGCAACTTAAACAACTAAAATGCTCACCAAATCTTAAAATAAATCAGTAACAATGTGTTTCAATGTCATCAGCGTTCCTTGTAAACGACTTCCGGAAGATGTTAAATTTCAAAAGTCAAAGTCCATTGATGGTTGTCTTAAGTATTTATTCCGCAAAAATATAGGTAAAAACAATACGGGAATTTTTATGTTTGTTATGCACCACAGTGCTGTATAAATACATAAATTCACTAGGGAATTATGCTTGTAATTTGTTCGTCAATACGCATGAGCGAATTAAAATATATCACGAGTTTTATCACTGTATTATTTATATAGCCAATGAAGGACGTCATGTTAGAATATTAGATAAATATATACAAAGGTATAATATAACAAATTAAAGTACAACTATACGTAATATGAAACTGTAAAATGACTTTATGTCCTTCTTAAATTGACGATTGTTACCGGACTCTGTGATGTAACATATTTGGTGCACAGGCACTTGGGTCCAGGATATTTTCTTCTTCTTCAATTTTATCAATAAAATGTGCATCTACAACGTATATGAACCCGTTTGACTTGCTTCGTTGTGAAATAATTACATTACTTCCGTTTTTCATTGAAATGATACACTATGATTGGTTATGAAGTGGTCACATGATTATAAAAGAGATGTTTCATATCCCAATGAAACTCAAACCCGAACTTGCACGTGCCTCCATGACGACGTCAGAGGTAAACAATCAATGGCGTAGTAATTTCCAACAGCAAATAATTTAACACAAATAAAATTCACAACGAAAAAAATTTTGGTGTGATTTAAATATAATTATAAGAATTGAATGCATTGACATGAAGCGCTACATTCTTTTGAAGTTTGATTGGGGTATGAAAGCGTTGATCGAAGCACATTTTCAACATGAAGCGCTACCGCGCTTCATTGAAAATGTACTTCGGTCAACGCTTTCATACCCCAATGTAACTTTCATACCCCAATGTAACTTCAAAAGAATGCATTCAATTCTTAAATAAACGTCTTTATTAACTATACCCCATTTTCTTAATATCTACTATATAGTAGATATTAGGAAAATGGGGTATATACATATAGTAGATATTAGGAAAATGGGGTATAGTTTATAAAGGCGTTTATTTCACAACGAAGCATGTCAAACGGGTTCATATACGTTGTAGATGCACATTTTATTGATAAAATTGAAGAAGAAGAAGAAAATATCCTGGACCCAAGTGCATGCGATTTGGTGCACTGCTAAGCAATAAAATAAGCTTATATGGGACGAAGTCCAAACTATAGTAGAAATAGCAATTTTTTTCTATATACTAATGACTAAATTTTCATGCACCGGAAATGACATACCGGAACCAATACATGTACAGATACAGTGGGTTTCTGCAAAAAATTCGATGCAGTAAAAAATTGCTCTTGTAGGGGCACGAGTATCAAAGTACTAAAAACGACATATTGCATAAATAAAATCAAGAATGGGAACAAGGATGTAGAAATAAAAATCAAGTTGCAGCTCTCGTGAGAAGTGGAACCTGTTCAAAATATCGCGAGATAGAGTGCGAAGTAGTCCTTGACAACCATGAACAAAGATGACCGACAATGTTTATAATTTTTATGATGTATAAAACTAATGACGGCTTTTCTCGTGAATAAAGCATCGCACATGAACAACAAAATGCGCAAGCTAAAGCTATAGTACAATAACGTTTATTTACTACTTCCGGTTATGAACCTTGTTCGGTAGCGGATACGAAAACTGTCCGGAGTTTGGTCCCCGAAATATTGTTTAAAAAAAATATTGGACTTCGTCCCACCTATTATCATATTATTTACTGTTACCATTAATTGGAATGAAAATAATAGTGAACTAGTTTTGTTATCATCGTCTCTTATCTTGATTTGTGTATGTGGTGTAAACAGGAAGTAATATCGTATTGCTAACACGTGATATTGACTGTTTATAAATAGAACATTGCCATCAATGAAAGATTGTGCGCAATATCCCTTTGGATAACTGCCATCAAACCCCAAATGAATAAATATATAATTGTCATTACTAACACAACACCACGCCACGGATGAATAACGTTGGTTACACACCATAGTATTTTTTTATTGCGAAACACATCTTTCGATTATGAGGGTACCTGATGAAAGTCATTCTGAACACGCATCGTGTGCACTAAATTAGATATCTACGGTTTTATTTTTGTGCACACTATATATACGAACATGTATTTGCAAAATCAGAGGCCAGTCTGACATATTATTGTCAAAAGAATTTAATTTCTAAAGAATGTTTAAAAATTACGTAAATACATCATCAGTCACAATGTGGAATTTCGAATAACAGAATAGAAATGGGTAACAGGATAAAAAGCCTTCAACTTTCAAGCAAGAAACTTTCTATGTAATGTATCTTTCTATTGTTTTTAAACGTAAAATAATGTCTAATACAAACATATATGCAATATGAAACTAGTAAGAAAGGTTTGAAGAACCCAAAGGACTAATCAGCAGTTGTAATTTGAAGGACACTCAACATAAAAAAGGACAAAAGGACAAACAATGATATCCAAAACACTACACAGAACACTAGATTGAGCAAAACTAACACACGAAAACACAGGTGAACTCGTGTGTTCACTTCAAGTAAGGTAAGCAGTGCATGTGCAGCATAATTGTGTCCTCTAGTTCAAAGTGTCCGCCGGACATTTTTACATATATGTTATAGTGTCCAGCAGACACTTTCATATCGCAATCTAAAATATTGTCCGGGCGACACTATTATGTCTTACCATATCCCTAACCCTATACTAGGACACAATTTCATAGCACCGGACACTAATTCATATCGCAATCTCTATAAAATATTGTCCGGGGGACACTTTAACATAGGACTATATTATGTCTTACACATGTTCTACTAATAGCACATATCATGTTACTCTTGTTACAAATCCGGTGATAAGTCATGAATGAAGAAAGGACACTCATGTGCTTCGGAAGGGTAGGTAGTTCCTGCCCCACGTGACTGTGTTGTAGTACTCGTCGTGTTACTCTTGTTACAAATCCGGTGATAAGTCATGATTGAGGAAAGGAACGAATTGTGTGATTACGACAAACGAAAACTTATTAATGATCAATTGTGACACATATAGTCTGTAACGGTTAAGGGACGGACCATTTAACTTCCAGGGAGAGGGGGG
>MJUT01038336.1:195257-212625 GCA_002080005.1 Gigantidas platifrons | reverse complement strand
GCGCTTGAAAGGTTTCTGCTCGTTTTCCCCCCTATGCAGCCCGGTGAAAATGGTGTGTAATATAGATAAGACTCGGAGGTGGGGGAGGGGTCATTACACGTATGTTTGTATGTATATGTGTATGTATACGGCTTTCATATTAGTGAATAATTAAATATGGTGTACAATCAGGACGAAGTTGGGGGGAGGGGGTGGTGGTGAGTGGGTATGCCCCACTCATGTGGCGGGATATGGCAAGATGAACATGGGACATGTCAGATCCCTACATTGTACGTTAGCTCATATTTTGGTGTTTTTCTTCTGTGTTACCACAGGGATTTGGTATTTACCGGTAGGTAGATGGGGGCCTTCTTTGTTTACCAGAGAGGCCGTTTCTTGAATTGGTACCAATTCGGAACTTACTTTTGACTCTTTGAAAAAACCGGAGAGTTTGTGGTGTTAAATATTTGCGAGCGTATTGGGGTTCGTGTTCCTGTTGATCTCTCTATTTTGGTTACATGGAGGATTGTAGTTTTCGTCGTTGTCGGTGAAGCACGGGCTTGCCAAAACTTTGAAATCGGCGGTCTGCCTTTTCATCTTGCCTTATCCAGTTTACGCAATTTTCACGCTGTAGCCGTATTTTTCCATCTATTATAGTTGTGTTTATAATGCCAAAATGAATCTTTGGTTAAGTAATGAAGTATACTTGCCCTGGATAACAAAATTTATATAAGCTTGTATATTGTATACGTTTCTTTCTCTCCTATAAAAATAATTAAGCATAGAATAAAATAAACAGTCTAGTTTTTCCCTGTTATATCTTTGTTTGTATTACAATAACATTTGTTTCGCTGCTTTTTTATATACATTGTATTATATTATATTATTTGTTTCAGCCTTTCTGTAACGTTAAACATTCTCTCCTGTGACTATCTATGAATGATATTAATATTTTGCACAGAATTGATAATTAACAAATTCTTGTTTGCATTCAAATAAACGGAAAATACGAATTACAGTTTCCGTTCTGTTACCATTTTTATCCTGTCCTGCTATGGTTTATTAGATGTATTTATCACTGAAATTTACAATTCCTAAATAATGTAATTATTAATAAAGCTAAGGTACTCCACCCTCAACCATAGGTGACCTTAGCAGATTTTGGCTATCCTGTTTAGGCCCTTTGGTTTTATTGCTCCCAAAGTTTATATCATTTGGATTTCCAATCTTTTGATTTTGAGCGTACCTGGGTTCCGTTCAATATCATAGCACCTAGCCTAGCTGCTAGGTAAAATAACCATGACGTTCTTGAACGATTAGCTACGTAGCAGTGCTAGCAAATATGGCGCCAATCATAAAGAATAATTTCTTGGAACATTTTAGCTAATCATATTTGTCTAGTTACCTTGATAAATTATCATCCGTATTAAAAGCGTTGGCACTTCCTGTAATGCCACTATTTTTGCATTACGAAATTAAATTTAGTTTCTGCCGCCATCTTGGATTTAAAAGCTAGCATAATTTTTTTTAAGCTAGCTAGTGCTACGTAGCGGCTAGGCTAGCTTTCCGCTCAATAGAATTTTTCTACGTAGCTCAACCTAGTATCTACGATGTTGAACGCACACCTGATGAGTGGTTATTCCAAAAACGCGTCGTGCGCACTAAATTAGATACTTACGTTTTTATTTCAATATTTATTTATGTTTCATTTCCCTTTTAACGTCCTCTATTGAGTCAAATGACATTTAAAAAATTAATTCACATAATATATATAACATCTTTTTTTCTATTATCACCCAAATGGTAATGGGGAAAACAGCAGAACCCAATATCTCGGGAGAACACCAAGTGTTAGGATCCGGAGTCCACCCTAACGGTATATGTAAACAACTATAGCCGTATATATAATGATGAAAATGAAACTTTTTCCGATTCAGACAATTCAAAGCACATGACCCTCATTCACAACATTTATATTTAGAAGTAACCATGAAATACAATTCTGTTTTGTAAAAACACAGAAACAACTTCTCTTCAGAACCTGTTCAATACATTTAAACCAAACCATGCATAATTAAATGGTGCAATGTGGACGCTTACCAAACTTATGAGTGAGGTGCTAATCATAAATCCAAAATGGCTACACCAACCACATAACAGTGTACAACATTGAATCATGGGGGAAGTGTAGACAAAGAGCTTCATCACAGAAAGCATGTAACAAATATAAAATAATTCAGTGGTTACGTTGAAGTAATCATTTCGATAGCTTTACGGTGGCCACAATGACTTTGTTAACTGCTATGGAATATCTGTGTCACAAATGACCATGTATTTATTCCATTTGTCGTAATCAAATTCCGGCTCTTTCCTTATTCAAGACTTGGCAGTGATGAGAGATATTAACCATTACTCATCTTGGTAGATATTTGTTATCGAAGCCACATGGGGTGGTGTAATTTTTGTTCGTTCTTTCATTGAACTAACACTATAAGAATAATGTTAAACAGTTAGTCTGTACATCATCATCGTACCCACAATTCTTTGTTTGATTAATTGAATGTTGTTTAACTCAAGTGAACAGTATCTCAGCTATATTCAGACCAGGTTTACAAACAATATAGAAAATGTAGGCCAAAAGCTTTCACTGGCATAGGGTTTTAAAATGGGAGGAAATAAGCTGCAAAATAATTGAGCTCATTGTTGTCAGTAGTATTATGACACATGCATCTACCTTCTTCCACGTGGATCTGATAAATTAAGATCAAACGAAACCCAATTAGAATAATCATCAACGGCGACTCTAAAAATCTAGAAAACGGTAAAAAGGCAGAAAGGCTTAATAATAGACTGTTCAAGAACGTTTGATAAGGTTAGCAATTCTACCTCTACGTATATTACAAAACTACGGGATTGCTAAAGTAAATTCATGAATTGAAAGCTTTCTAACAAACAAGATACAAGCTATGATAATTGAAGGTGAAAAAACAACATATGTCCCCGTTAATTCTGGAGTGCCCAATGGTCTGTCTTATGTCCTAGTTTATCTTTGTATTGCATAAACGATATTCCAGTCGACCTAATCTCCACAATGCGACTACATCATTGTATACATGGCTAAATAATACACCATCGACGCACAACATTTGCAACAAGATCTCCACAAACTTGCAATATGGGAATAAAAATGGAAAATTGATTTTCATCCAGACAAATGTAACGTCCAGTGTGTCATTCGAAAAACAAATCCAATCAAATTATAACTAACCCTTAAATATTGATCCACTCGCATCATTAGAAGAAGCCAAATATCTTGGTCTAATAAGATTTTTAAATTGGAAAAACCATTCAAATAACTTTTGCACGTAAGCCAAAAAAAACCTTGGCGTTCTACGTTGAAATCTTAACATTAGTTCGACCTCCTTAAAGGAACAAGACTATAAATCCCTTGAATATGCTTTCTCTGTATAAGGCCGAGCTGCAAGGTTCGACATTTGCAGACAGTGAAACAGATATAGGGTTGGTGACATATTACAACACTTAAACTGGCGCTGGCGTCTTGGATACAGGCGTAAAATGCGCGACTTGTCATGATATATTAAAAAGCAAACGAAAATACAGTTATTGCTGAAAAAACAGGCATAAGCTAAACTTGAGACAACCATGGTACATGCATTCCTCATCTTTCATTATCCCTCATTGTAAGACGGAACAAAGACAATCGCTAGGTTAAAACTTACAAAGCTGCTGTCTCCTCTGTCAAATACTAATGTATGAAACCTGTAAATATTTTTAACCTTTTTCAACTGTCATGTGCGACCTTTGACGTATTCTTTAACATGTTGAAGGCGGTAAATATTTGATAGAAATAGAATATAATTTATCAAAGGTAAAGAAGATGTAATGGATAGGGTATACAATCATATCCTGCAACGCTTCCTCTAAGCACACAGCACTAAGGAGAAAGAGCCAAGACTGGTTTGCTCGGAATCAGAATAATGACTCCTAGTGGGGTGACATGTATATCCACAGACTGTTGTTTCAGTGAGCTAGCGTTATAAAAATCTAAGTATGTTCTAGTACAAAGCGGACCTCATCATATCATTGAAAATTAACTTGTTCTCGCCATGATATAGCTGAAAAATTGATGAGTTGACTTTAAACAACAATCACTCATTGACCACGTACCCTGCAACGGGCGACCAACGATCAGCTCTTAAAACTCTTCCTGATTGTTCACTACAGAAAGATAGTTTTTATGTTCATGCAACGAGACATCCTGAATACACGATACACTAATTCACTTCCTGGTGTAAGGGTAAATTGTAATTTGATTCGTCCAGTGGTGAAACCAGATCTTATTGCTATAACAAGGTGATTCAACCTGGTTCATATAATTACCTTTCTCACCAGGATATATCTAAAAAGTTATCAAAATACCTGTTTAAAATAGTATATGTAGATTTATTTTTTGTAGTTTTAGTTTTATTTAACATTAATCTAAATTCTGCATCAGTAACATACGCTTAATAGTTAATATATTAGCATTAAACGCACGTTTGAACATCTGGCGCATGCACTTGTTGATTAGGTTCATGTATGTTTGTATAACTATTTATTAAAATCAAGCAACTTATTTAGATTCTTAAGATTGTTTAAAACATCCCATCTTGTGCACAGGAATACTTTACTGTACTCATTGGTTCAATCAATTGGTATCTGTCGAATCTGGACTCGTAGTTCTTTTATGAAATAGTTACCATGATCGCCAATGAGTTGCCAATGACAAATATTGAAAGTAGTTGTATATCAATACAGTGAAAACTGTCTAAAACGAACCTCTGTGGGATCAGCTGTTGTGTTCAGAATTGACATGTATTCACTTTATACAGGTTAAATTAACAAATATTTCCTATATCGAAGACTTTATTTACAGTTCGGTTTATACAGGATTATGGTTTATTCAGGGTTCAGTTCAGACAGTTTCAATGTATATAATGTCGTTTGAATATCTCCGCATACAAACAATGAAATGTACTCTGTCTGATGCATAAACTCTAATAGATCAATTAACATATCAATTGTTGCAACAAACAGTTAAAACAAGACATCACACCGCTGTTTGATTAGTAACATTAATTCTTTGTGTTCCATAAACTGCTTTTGAAAAATCCGGCATTTGAGAATTATGGGTAACGAGAGAAGACGTTCTATTTCTTCCTATTGATACGGGCTCTTCAAAATATGATACCAATGACCTTGGAGTTAGTTGTACATTTATTTCCTTGGTATTACTAAGATTGTAAGAGCATGGATACTGAGCCTGATAATCAAGAGATACTCTGTCCTGTTGTAACAAATTAGCCTTTTCGTTGTAGTACATTATTCCTTGTTTTTGTGGTTCTCTTACATTTCCAGAACTTTTGCTCGTCCTATCAACTTGCAAACAGGAATAATATTGGTTGTCCGGAAATCTGGAAGATTGAATTCTCGTGTTGTCACGGACTGCGGCAAGTCTTGGTCTACGTACTATTGCAGCTCGACCTCTCTTTGCACGAAATATAGGGTTTATCTGTGGTGGACTATATCCAGGTGGATGTTTATAAGTTTCTACAGGTTGTACGACACCTTTTGTTAAAATTGGACCATTTTTGTGCAGAAGCAGTGCAGGCCACACTACAAATTCAGTTATGGTTCCATTTCTATCGTACAGATTGAATTTACTCCGGTCCACCGGTTTTCCTTCAAAATGTTCATATTCCATAGCTAATGGAGGATCCTGGATGCACATGAACCAACATAGTTCTGCACATTTGCTAGTAAAAGCTAACACCTGAGGCAGTTGTATACCTTTCTGTGAAATGAGATGCACCAACTTCTACAATAAGAAAAACAACAATAGTATTCGGACGACGAATTATAAGATATTAATATTGCTTGTTAAACAATTAAAAGGCGATGTACATTAATAGACCACATGTATTTCAATTGCACACAGAAAACATTTTCTGTGTCATTCTAGCTACTCTTGTTGTGTCTTTTCCGTTTTAGTTAACTTTGCCGTGTTGATAAGGATCCACATACCCTTTCGAAGTATATGGCCTCACTTTCGTGTTTTCTTACCTAGTCTGTGCTGTCCAGTCATTTGTTGTTTTAATTATCTTAAATTTCATATTTCACTAATTTTGTATCGTCTGCTCGGATTGAGATTAAAAAAAACATTCTTTCAAATTTGGTATTTTACGTATTTTATGGACGGACTGTCTTGCCTCCCATAATACGTTACCTTTTGAACAGATTGAACCCAATCTATGTCGTGTTTCCTTCTTTCTTTGTAATTACTAATAACCTCATCTATAAACATTTCACCGACCCGGGTTGTTCTTGGTAACAGCGACGGAGAGACCATATTCTACAAGAAAAATGTTGTTGTGGATTATCCTTAAAAAATATTTAATTTAAAGCCAATAGAAGCTCTGTAGGTTTTCAGATTAACAAGATGTCTCCAAAGGTGGAGACAAATGTATACTGGTAAAACATTATAATATTATTTTTCTCAACATTATGCTGGTTTGTGCTTTGTAAATACGTGTATTTAAAAATAGTCTATATTTCAGACCAACAAAATTTAAAATAGAATGCTATATATATACGACTGATTAGCCAACAAACAAATGATAAGTTTGTTTAATGAAACAGTTACATTAAAATCAGTTTACAATTGCACAATGAAGCTGCCCTTGACCGACCAGAATCATATATTTTCTCTCCGATATTACAAAACTACGGTCGCTGGAGTAACCAATAAGTCGAACACAGTCCCTTGACTTCGGGCTGTTTCACTGTAGCATGTAATATTACCCTGTTCCTGTCCATAGGGGAGTCATCGATGATGTAATGTTCAAATCTGTTCATAGAGATTCTTGCTTTCTTCATCTGCTCTTCAGCAATTTCATGGCAACTCTTGTAGCATATCTGTTAATATAAGACAGGGTGGTTAGGGATAGAATACAGTGCATGTTTCCATTCAAACGGCTTTAACCAGGAGGATACACATTATAATTTTGCACAATAATTTCAAGATTTCATATACTGGACAACCAATCAAAACTAGGAAAACAAATTTCGCTTCATCATTTTCATAAAAAATAAAAATAAAAAAAATTCGCTCGCCGCCTCAATAGTTTTGTCTGGAAAATCCGAAGAAAAAAAATTGTTTTGGTGTGGCCTTAGTTATTGTTGAAGGAAACTAGAGGTCTCGGAGAAAACCACTGACCTGTCGCAAGTCACTAACAAACTTTAATCGCATAACATTGTATCCAGTACACCTCGCTATAAAACAGAAGACAGGCTTGATTCTGAATAGCTTCAACAATAAAATGGTTAATGAATGATACAAACACAGAGTACCCAAGTTCAAAGAGATATTCTAGTAAGGGTACACACCGGACATACAAAATAAAAGTACAAAGATGAAGGTTACACACAATCCAGGGCAACACCAACCCCGCAAAACATCATTCATGATCAAAAGTGAACATTAAGAGTGAAAAGAAGAATCATGGGACAATCCGTATGAATCCCAACCTGATATGACAGGTCAAACGGTAGGACTTCTTAGTAAACTACGGGATGGGATAAATCACACGGAGGCATCATAAATTATTGGAAGTATGAGGGGGGGGAAACACAGGATAAATCACACTCTGCGGAGGCATGGTAAATCATTGAAAGTATGAGAGGAAAAAACATGATAGGTCATCATCTAGACAGACATATGAAGTTATCGGAAGTCTGTGTAAAGGCCAGGATAAATCACAAAATAGGCAGGCATGGTTAATTATTGGAAGTATGTGTAAAGAACAGGAAAAATCGGTGGAAAAACCACATTTCCTATTCCTATACCACAGAACTTCCTGGGAGGGGGCTCTCAATCTGTCAGAGGATTATGAGAATTATAAATGAATAAATAAATGTCCATATCAGGAACAATTATATTACCACTACAATGTCCAGAAGTTGTTTTTCAATTGTTTTTGGTTGGTTTCTTTGTGCATCATGTCTGAGTTCCTCGTAAGCATCAGTCCATTCGTCGGTGTAAATTGTGGACCACCTTTCTCCAAGTTTTGTTGGTCTATTTTGATTACTCAGATCAGCAATCGCAGGATTATCCTTTGTCATCTGATCACCGCATACTTTACTTAACCTACAATGGAGGATAATGATTTGATTTGATTTTTGGTGTTTAATGCCACTTTCAGCAATATTTCAGCTATATCATGGCGACCAGTTTTAGTGGTGGAAGAAGCCGAAGTACCCCCACGATATAACTGAAATATTGTTGAAAATGGCGTTAAACACCATGAAACAAACAAACAAGCCATCATACGTCACGGTTTTATATAAGTTGCTGAAAAAAATGACCTGGGTTTTCGTAAAATATCATTTTGAAAATTCATAAAGCATAGATCACTTATATAAATCGACCTTTTATGGTCTTTGACCAATCTAGGCCACGACAGAATGGTAGCTGTAATCAGTGCACATCTCTAAAGTTTTGAGTTTGATTTCCTCCCCTGGGAATGTAAACTAGATTCAACTTCATATAATAACGTTGGCCACAGTTCCAGATTTAGATAAAGAGAGGTCTAGGCTATTCCACTTGTGAGGCCCCTACCAATTCGCCACTTTCACAAATGGATGAAGATGGAAGTGTGTTTAATCAATTTCAATAAAGGCGAAGATGATGAGGGTTGTTTAAAATTCTGCAATATTCTGGGGTGCAACGGCGTAAGGAAAATTACTGAAGGGTTGTTTAGAAAGTACAGTACGTTATGACAGCACAAGTGTAAAAGTCCAATATCAGTGTTAAAAATATTATACACCTTGGCCAGATGCCGTCTAAATTCTGAGGCCCTAGGCTTATGCCTGTCGATCCTACAGGTAAATCCGGCACTTGATGGGCAATTATTTGCCCTCAGGTCAGCGGTTTTATTTTTCAACCACTCTTGTTCCCCCCACCAATAAACTTGTAGTCATAATATAACTGCAATATTAAGGTGAGAATAATGTGTCACTTGGGAGCAACATGTCTACCAACAGACTATTGCTTCAGTGAGCTAGCATTATACAAATATAAACGAAATATCTATATCAGTATAAAACTTAGATGTACCACTTGGACCTCTACCTTTATTATTGTATTGATTGTTGTTTAATTTCAAGTGAGCAGTATTTCAATTATATTCATGACCAGAACAAGCCTACATCTACATTGTAGTCCTCTAACGACCACTGCTTATGAATCTCAGCAAGTTTTCCTTAAACCGGCACGCCACCATATAGCTGAAATGTTGGCGTTATACACCAATCAATCAAACAATCCTTAAAGTGATGTTCATTTTTGTCTCGGCTTAATGTGAGTTGTGTATCCGATTCACCCACCCATCACAACTAATGGATACCACTTTTAGAGACGCTATACCCCGGATATAGTTAAAACAGATCCACGTCTATACCACAAGGAGCAGTTCTAATGGATACCCCTTTTAGAGACGCGATACCCCGGATATAGTAAAAACAGATCCACGTCTATACCACAAGGAGCAGTTCTAATGGATACCCCTTTTAGAGACGCTATACCCCGGATATAGTAAAAACAGATCCACGTCTATACCACAAGGAGCAGTTCTAATGGATACCACTTTTAGGGACGTTATACCCCGGATATAGAAAAAACAGATCCACGTCTATACCACAAGGAGCAGTTCTAATGTATACCCCTTTTAGAGACGCTATACCCCGGATATAGTAAAAACAGATCCATGTCTATACCACAAGGAGCAATTCTAATGGATACCCTTTTAGAGACGCTATACCCCGGATATAGTAAAAACAGATCCACGTCTATACCACAAGGAGCAGTTCTAATGGATACCCCTTTTAGGGACGTTATACCCCGGATATAGTAAAAACAGATCCATGTCTATACCACAAGGAGCAATTCTAATGGATACCCCTTTTAGAGACGCTATACCCCGGATATAGTAAAAACATATCCACGTCTATACCACAAGGAGCAGTTCTAATGAATACAACTTTTAGGGACGTTATACCCCGGGTAGAATAAAAAAGGGTCCACTTCTATACCACGAGGAACAAATTTTAATTGAAATCTACTCTAATGGAAATTTACCGACTTAGAAGTTCATCCTTTTCTCTCTTTAATATAATGCTTTCCTCGTAGAGTTCTTTATTCCTCTTTTCTAGACTTGTGCACCGTTCATCCTGTTGGCTTTCTAGTTCTTGAAGCATAACCTTAAGGCTTGCTTTGTTTCCACATGTTAATGTCCGTATTAATTTTCCCATAACTCAGGGCATTATATTATTATAAGTAGCCTGAAAAATGATGTAAATGAACGTTAAAGAATACCGAAGGGGCAATCAAGAATGAACAATTCAGATAAACTGACAACATAGGGTACACGATACGAAGAAAACCGCAACACAATATGGGAATGTTCACATGGTCTATTCTATGCAGACCAAGTGTCTAGCCCATTACTTTATATATATAAACGTTAGAAAATACCGAAGGGGCAATCAAAAATGGACAATCCAGATAAATTGTCAACATAGGGTATACAAGACGAAGAAAAATCAAACAAAAACGAAACACAATATGCGTAGGACACCACTATACGCAAAAACAAATAACGTAAAGAATTAATTGAAAACACAAATAACATCGCATCGCACTACAATCCTCAAAGACAAAGGGTTCGATTATTGCATGAAATGTATAGTGACCTTTAACTATCTATTTTAATGCTATATCGTGACTACCAGCCATTGAGGGAGAGGGGAAAACCCCGGACAGTTGTTACTTCCTGACCGGAGATACAATTGCCTTTGTGAAAAACATGTACATGGATACCTGTCGAGGATATCAGGGTGCGACTAAAGACAAAGCAACATCGGAGAATGAAAGAAAAATGAAGCGAAACAAATACGATAGAAAAAATGAGTGAGCGAGTGCTTGTTGAGCTACGTCAAGTGAACAAATTTTTAGCTATATCATGGCGACAATATTATTTGATTATTATCAATGATTATCATGCCTGCTTTGTACTTGAAAAAGCTGTCCATATGAAAATATGTTACTTCACTGGAACACATATACCAACATAAGTAGTATATGGGTACAGCTCAAACCACATTTGAGGTGGTGCTACCGGAATTCACGTAACCGGAAGTGACGTTAGTCACGTGACCGGAGGAGTATCTGACCGGAAGTGACGTCAGTCACCCGGAAGTATGTTCTGCGCATGCGCAACCGGAAGTTGCGCAATATTCGCCGTAGAAGGGCCCCGGAAGTGACGTCAGTCACGTGCCCGGAAGTGGCCCTGACCGGAAGTGGCCCTGTTCGGAAGTGATCATGTGCGCATGTGCAATCGGAAGTTGCGCAACCGTTTCGCGCGTTTTTTCTTCTTACTGTAGTACAAATACCATGGCTGTTTCCCGCGTTTTTTCTTACTCTAGTAGTAGTACCATGGATACCGAAGGTCACCCGAAGGGTGTTCGCAACCTGAAGTTGGCTACAGGAAGTGAAGGTTTCCGGCGTAGTAGTACAAGGGGGTGTTCTCTACGACGTCCGCGTCTATCCGTGGTTACCCAGTTATCTATCCCTTTCCCACCATTTTCATATAGTGTATATGTTGTGTAGTACTCCAAGTATTTCTACTTTACATCACTATAGTAGTTGGGGTGTTCTCTACGACGTCCGCGTCCTATATTTAGCATGGTTACCGGAACTAGCCCTGGTTATTTACCCTTTCCCGCCATTTTCATTTCACATTTTATTTTCATATAATATATATGTTGTGTAGTACTCTCTACTTTACCGTAAGAGTACATTGCCATCTGTTAAAAAGCTTTTTTTTACCTTTTCAATGTTTAGAAAAGCATGGGTTTCTTAGGTATTGTCCATATCTTTTCACTATTCGACTTGCCTTTCTTCCATATTTTTAATATCTTTTCACATTTTACTTACTTTTTTTTCCATAATTTCCATAGCTTTTCATTATTCAACTTACTTTTCTTCCATATTTCCCATATCATTTCACAATTTTTTTCTGTATTTTCCAAATCTTTTCACTATTTAACTTGCCTTTTTTTTTTCTCCATATTTTCCATATCATTTCACTATTCAACCTACTTTTCTTCCATATTTTCTATATCATTTCACTATTCTACTTGGCTTTCTTCCGTATTTTCCCTACCATTTCACTATTCAAGTTACTTTCTGTCATATTTTCCAAATCATTTTACTATTCAACTTGCATTTCTTCCATATTTTTCATATCATTTCACTATTCAACTTCCTTTTCTTCTGTATTTTCCCTATCTTTTTACTATTTTCTTCCATATTTTCCCTATCTTTTCAATATTTTCCAAATCTTTTCACTATTCAACTTACTTTTCTTCCATAATTTCTATATATTTTTACTATTCAACTTGTCTTTCTTCCATATTTTCCAAATAACTGGCCTTTTCACAGGAAGTGACGTCATTTTCCCCGCTGTTTCTTCCCTTAGTAGTACGAAATGTTGAGTGTGAGTGTTCTCTACGACGTCCGCGTTCTATGATCGTTTTTTCTAGCCCTTCACTGGTTATCTGCCCCTTTCCCCCATTTTATTTTCACGGGGAGCACCTTCAATAATTACATTTCTTACAAAAGATTGCCACCACCACTACCATCACCACCACCACCACCACCACCACCACCACCACCACGGGCATAGTCATGACTAACACAGAAATCTTCTGTATTTTTCATATCTTTTCACTTTTCAAATTACTTTTCTTCTTTATTTCCCTATCTTTTCACATTTAAACTTACTTTTCTTCCATAATTTCCATGTCTTTTCACTATTCGACCTACTTTTCTTCCATATTTTCCATATACTTTCATAATCAACTTACTTCTTTTCCAAATTTTTTAATATCTTCACTATTCAACCTACTTTTCTTCCATATTTTCAAAATCTTTTCACTATTCAACTTACTTTTCTTCTGTATTTTCCAAATCTTCTCACTTTTCAAATTACTTTTCTTCTTTATTTTCCCTTTCTTTTCACATTTCAACTTACTTTTCTTCTGTATTTTCCAAATCTTCTCACTTTTCAAATTACTTTTCTTCTTTATTTTCCCTATCTTTTCACATTTCAACTTACTTTTCTTCCATAATTTCCATGTCTTTTCACTATTCGACTTACTTTTCTTCCATATTTTCCATATCATTTCATTATTCAACTTACTTTTCTTCCATATTTTCCATATCATTTCATTATTCAACTTACTTCTTTTCCATATTTTTTAATATCTTCACAATTCAACCTACTTTTGTTCCATATTTTTAATATCTTTTCCCTATTCAACTTATTTTTCTTCTGTATTTTCCCTATCTTATCACTATTCAACTTACTTTTCTTCCATATTTTCCAAATCTTTTCACTATTCAACTTACTTTTCTTCTGTATTTTCCATACCTTTTCACATTTCAACTTACCTGTCGTCCATATTTTTCCTATCATTTCACTATTCGACTTACATTTCTTCCCCGTTTTCCAAATCTTTTCAAGTTTCAACTTACTTTTTTCCATAGTTTCCATATCTTTCCAACATTCTACTTACTTTTCTTCCGTATTTTCCAACTCATTTCACTATTCAACTTACTTTTCTTCTGTATTGTCCATATCTTTTCACTATTCAGCTTGGCTTTCTTCCATATTTTCCAAATAATTTCACTATTCAACTTATCTTTCTTCTGTATTTTCCAAATTTTATCACTATTCGACTTACATTTCTTCCATATTTTCCGTATCATTTCATTATTCAACTTACCTTTCTTCCATATTTTCCCTATCTTTTTACTATTTTCTTCCATATTTTCCCTATCTTTTCAATATTTTCCAAATCTTTTCACTATTCAACTTACTTTTCTTCCATATTTTCCCTATATTTTCACTATTCAGCTTCGCTTTCTTACATATTTTCCAAATCTTTTCACATTTCAACTTACTTTTCTTCTGTATTTTCCAAATATGCTCACTATTCAACTGATATTTCTTCCATATTTTCCATATCTTTTCAAATTTCAACTTACTTTTTTTTTCCATAACTTCCATATTTTTCCACTATTCAACTTATTTTTCTTCAATATTTTCCAAATAGTTTCACTATTCAACTTACTTTTCTTCCATAATTTCCATATCTTTTCACTATTCAACTTACTTTTCTTCCATATTTTCCCTATCTTTTCACTATTCAACTTGCCTTTTTCCATATTTTCCAAATCTTATCAATATTCGACTTGGGTTTCTTCTGTATTTTCCAAATTTTATCACTATTCGACTTTGGTTTCTTCTGTATTTTCCAAATGTTTCACTATTCAACTTATCTTTCTTCCATGTTTTCCATATCATTTCACTATTCAACTTACTTTTCTTCCATATTTTCCCTATCTTTTCACAATTCAACCTACTTTTCTACCATATTTTCCAAATCTTATCACTATTCGACTTGGGTTTCTTCTTTTTTTTCCAAATTTTATCACATTTCAACTTACTTTTCTTCTGCATTTTCCAAAATTTTTCACTATTCAACTTACCTTTCTTCCATGTTTTCCCTATCATTTCACTATTTGACTTACCTTTCTTCCATATTTTCCCTATCATTTCACTATTCAACTTACTTTTCTTCCCCATTTTCCAAAGCTTTTTACTATTCAACTTACTTTTCTTTCATATTTTTCCTATCTTTTCACTATTTTCGTCCATATTTTCCATATCATTTCACATTTCGACTTCCTTGTTTTAAATTTCCACAATTAAATTTATTTTACATAACAACCTGACACAGTGCTCTATTTTTAGATCAATAAGAAAACGCTTTCATATTTTTCCTATCTTTTCACTATTTTCTTCCATATTTTCCGTATCATTTCACATTTCGACTTACTTGTTTTAAATTTCCACAATTAAATTTATTTTACATAGCAACCTGACACAGTGTTCTATTTTTAGATCAATAAGGAAACTTACTTCCTGAACAGGGCATTTAGTATATATTACCTGCCAAAGGCAAGCAAATATCTGTATATAAGTTTAAATATATCTATTTTCCTGCCAAGGGCAAGTAACTCTCTGTATATAAATGTAGCAAGCGATTTTCAAATAGCCATTTCTTGATACGTATTATATAGTATTTCTCTTTCTGCACAGATATATGTCCAAATACAGAGTGATGGCCACCTTTATCCTCCACATAACGAGTTATGTCCCCTACTGGGGTGTTATCCCATATAAATAGTTATGTCCCCCACTGCAGTGTTAAACCTCAACATAAAGAGTTATTTCCCCTACTTTAATATCACCCTTCCACATACAGAGTTGTAACTTATTCCCCACATAAAGAGTTATGTTTCCTATTACAGAGTTATCCCTTCAGATACAGAGTTATTTTCCCTTACTGTAGGGTATGATGTAAACTTAAATATTCTGATGATTTTTTTCAAATCAGAATTTTCTTCTCCCCATGTTTGCTGATTTTCCAAGAATAATTCTGGTTTGCTCATTCTGGAAATATAAAAGAAGGATTACAATCCTAAATGCAAACGCCATGACTATGATATTGTGGTGTTTACTCTCAGAACAGTGAAATCTATATAAACATATTAAAACTCTGTAAAATTAATATAACTTTCAACGTTAGTGTTTTCCGCGTACGTGACGTCATAAGACATTTCATTTTACCGTACTTTTTCAAACCGCAACGTTTGAAATCCAACGTTACTTGTTTTCCCCGTACAGGACGTCATTTTCCGCGAGTCATTTTCACGTATTTTTTCGAAATATTTTCATTTTCGTTACACCGAAAGTGACGTCACCGGAAATGACCTCACCGGAAATGACATCTTAGGTCACGTGACCCGAAATGACGTCAGAAACTTGACCGGAAGTGACGTCATAACGGGAAGTGATGTCATTTTCCCGCGCTTTTTTCTTACTAGTGTAGTGGTACCCCATTGCACACACCCCTCAGGGCAAACTAACACCAATAACACTGTAGGAAGATATACAGATATTTAGTACAGAAATTCTGGCAATACACCAATTCCAAAAGAAAAACCAAAAGTGGAATTCCAGACCTAAAATACAAAAACAACAAGGGGTGGATAAATATAACGGAATGCGACAAGGATAAAGCCAACGTTCTAGCCAACTTGTTCAGTAGTATGTACACAAATGAACCAGAAAGAGACTTATCAGCATTCAAAGATGTAAATCTAGTGTTTGAGTTTGAGGGAAGAGTCTTTGAAGAAAAAGAATTCAAGAAACTTCTGGATGAATTAAATCCAAATAAATCACAAGGGTCAGACTACCTTCACCTGAAGGCACTAAAAGAACTCAAATATGTCTTAGCAAAACCTTTAACAAAGATATCACCCCAACCAACATTTTGTACCACTACACTAGTAAGAAAAAAGCGCGGGGAAAATGACGTCACTTCCGGTCAAGTTTCTGACGTCATTTCGGGTCACGTGACCTAAGATGTCATTTCCGGTGAGGTCATTTCCGGTGACGTCACTTCCGGTGTGACGAAAATAAAAATATTTCGAATGAATACGGGAAAAGGATTCGCGGAAAATGACGTCATGTACGCGGAAAACACTAACGTTGACAGTTATATTCGTTTTACAGAGTTTTAATATGTTTATATAGATTTCACTGTTCTGAGAATAAACACCACAATATCATAGTCATGGCGTTTGCATTTAGGATTTTAATCCTTCTTTTATATTTCCAGAATGAGCAAAACAGAATTAATCTTGGAAAATCAGCAAACATGGGGAGAAGAAAATTCTGATTTGAAAAAAATCATCAGAATATTTAAGTTTACATCATACCCTACAGTAAGGGGAAATAACTCTGTATCTGAAGGGATAACTCTGTAATAGGGAACATAACTCTTTATGTGGGGAATAAGTTACAACTCAGTATGTGGAAGGATGATATTAAAGTAGGAAAAATAACTCTTTATGTTGAGGTTTAACACTGCAGTGGGGGACATAACTATTTATATGGGATAACACCCCAGTAGGGGACATAACTCTTTATGTGGAGGATAAAGGTGGCCATCACTCTGTATTTGGACATATATCTGCGCAGAAAGAGACATACTATATAATACGTATCAAGAAATGGCTATTTGAAAATCGCTTGCTACACTTATATACAGAGAGATACTTGCCCTTGGCAGGAAAATAGATATATTTAAACTTATATACAGATATTTGCTTGCCTTTGGCAGGTAATATATACTAAAA